>JAKVIS010002974.1:0-19608 GCA_033119425.1 Bufotes viridis | reverse complement strand
ATAGTGTCCGTCAAAGGATATATTATTTTCTGGGGTGAAATTCAGTTGCAAAAATAGCAATACCGTAAATCTGTGTGTTCCAGCTGTGACTGGACAAGTTTCATAGTGTCCGTCAAAGGATATATTATTTTCTGTAGTGAAATTCAGTTGCAAAAATAGAAATACCGTAATTCTGGTGTTCCAGCTGTGACTGGACAAGTTTCATAGAGTCAGATAAAGGGTATATTATTTTCTGGGGTGAAATTCAGTTGCAACAATAGAAATACCATGATTCTGGTGTTCTAGCTGTGACTGGACAAGTTTCATATTGTCCGTCAAAGGATATATTATTTTCTGGGGTGAAATTCAGTTGCAACAATAGAAATACCATAATTCTGGTGTTCTAGCTGTGACTGGACAAGTTTCATAGTGTCCGTCAAAGGATATATTATTTTCTGGGGTGAAATTCAGTTGCAAAAATAGAAATACCGTAAATCTGGTGTTCCAGCTGTGACTGGACATGTTTCATAGTGTCTGTCAAAGGATATATTATTTTCTGGGGTGAAATTCAGTTGCAAAAATAGAAATAACGTAAATCTGATGTTCCAGCTGTGACTGGACAAGTTTCATAGTGTCTGTCAAAGGGTATATTATTTTCTGGGGGAAATTCAGTAGAAAAAATAGAAATACCGTAAATCTGGTGTTCGAGTTGTGACTGGACAAGTTTCATAGTGTCCATCAAAGGATATATTATGTTTTGGGGTGAAATTCAGTTGCAAATATAGCAATACCGTAAATCCGGTGTTCCAGCTGTGACTGGACAAGTTTCATAGTGTCCATCAAAGGATATATTATTTTCTGGGGTGAAATTCAGTTGCAAAAATAGCAATACAGTAAATCTGGTGTTTCGGCTGTGACTGGACAAGTTTCATAGTGTCTCTTCAAAGGATATATTATTTTCTGGGGTGAAATTCAGTTGCAAAAATAAAAATACTGTAAATCTGGTGTTCCAGCTGTGACTGGAGAAGTTTCATAGTGTCCCTCAAAGGATATATTATTTTCTGGGGTGAAATTCAGTTGCAAAAATAGAAATACCGTAAATCTTGTGTTCCAGCTGTGACTGGACAAGTTTCATAGTGTCCGTAAAAGTATAGCTTTTGTTCTGGGTTGAAATTCAATTACCAAAATAGCAAGACCGTAAATCTGGTGTTCCAGCTGTGACTGGACAAGATTGATAGTGTCCGTCAAAGGATATATTATTTTCTGGGGTTAAATTCAGTTGCAAAAATAGCAATACAGTAAATCTGGTGTTCCGGCTGGGACTGGACAAGTTTCATAGTGTACGACAAAGGATATATTATTCTCTGGGGTGAAATTCCGTTGCAAAAATAGAAATACCATAAATCTTGTGTTCCAGCTGTTACTGGACAAGTTTCATAGTGTCCCTCAAAGGATATATTATTTTCTGGGGTAAAATTCAGTTGCAAAAATAGAAATACTGTAAATCTTGTGTTCCAGCTGTGACTGGACACTTTTCATAGTGTCCGTAAAAGTATAGCTTTTGTTCTGGGTTGAAATTCAATTGCCAAAATAGCAATACCGTAACTTTTGTGTTCCAGCTGTGACTGGACAAGTTTGATAGTGTCCGTCAAAGGATATATTATTTTCTGGGGTTGAAATTCAGTTGCAAAAATAGAAATAACGTAAATCTGATGTTCCAGCTGTGACTGGACAAGTTTCATAGTGTCTGTCAAAGGGTATATTATTTTCTGGGGGAAATTCAGTAGAAAAATAGAAATACCGTAAATCTGGTGTTCGAGTTGTGACTGGACAAGTTTCATAGTGTCCATCAAAAGATATATTATGTTTTGGGGTGAAATTCAGTTGCAAATATAGCAATACCGTAAATCCGGTGTTCCAGCTGTGACTGGACAAGTTTCATAGTGTCCATCAAAGGATATATTATTTTCTGGGGTGAAATTCAGTTGCAAAAATAGCAATACAGTAAATCTGGTGTTTCGGCTGTGACTGGACAAGTTTCATAGTGTTCTTCAAAGGATATATTATTTTCTGGGGTGAAATTCAGTTGCAAAAATAAAAATACTGTAAATCTGGTGTTCCAGCTGTGACTGGAGAAGTTTCATAGTGTCCCTCAAAGGATATATTATTTTCTGGGGTGAAATTCAGTTGCAAAAATAGAAATACCGTAAATCTTGTGTTCCAGCTGTGACTGGACAAGTTTCATAGTGTCCGTAAAAGTATAGCTTTTGTTCTGGGTTGAAATTCAATTACCAAAATAGCAAGACTGTAAATCTGGTGTTCCAGCTGTGACTGGACAAGATTGATAGTGTCCGTCAAAGGATATATTATTTTCTGGGGTTAAATTCAGTTGCAAAAATAGCAATACAGTAAATCTGGTGTTCGGCTGGGACTGGACAAGTTTCATAGTGTACGACAAAGGATATATTATTCTCTGGGGTGAAATTCCGTTGCAAAAATAGAAATACCATAAATCTTGTGTTCCAGCTGTGACTGCACAAGTTTCATAGTGTCCCTCAAAGGATATATTATTTTCTGGGGTGAAATTCAGTTGCAAAAATAGAAATACCGTAAATCTTGTGTTCCAGCTGTGACTGGACAAGTTTCATAGTGTCCGTAAAAGTATAGCTTTTGTTCTGGGTTGAAATTCAATTACCAAAATAGCAAGACCGTAAATCTGGTGTTCCAGCTGTGACTGGACAAGATTGATAGTGTCCGTCAAAGGATATATTATTTTCTGGGGTTAAATTCAGTTGCAAAAATATCAATACAGTAAATCTGGTGTTCCGGCTGGGACTGGACAAGTTTCATAGTGTACGACAAAGGATATATTATTCTCTGGGGTAAAATTCCGTTGCAAAAATAGAAATACCATAAATCTTGTGTTCCAGCTGTGACTGCACAAGTTTCATAGTGTCCCTCAAAGGATATATTATTTTCTGGGGTGAAATTCAGTTGCAAAAATAGAAATACCGTAAATCTTGTGTTCCAGCTGTGACTGGACAAGTTTCATAGTGTCCGTAAAAGTATAGCTTTTGTTCTGGGTTGGAATTCAATTACCAAAATAGCAATACCGTAAATCTGGTGTTCCAGCTGTGACTGGACAAGTTTCATAGTGTCCTTCAAAGGATATATTATTTTCTGGGGTGAAATTCAGTTGCAAAAATAGAAATACCATAAATCTTGTGTTCCAGCTGTGACTGGACTAGTTTTATAGTGTCCCTCAAAGGATATATTATTTTCTGGGGTGAAATTCAGTTGCAAAAATAGCAATACCGTAAATCTGGTGTTCCAGCTGTGTTTGGACAAGTTTCATAGTGTCCGTCAAAGGATATATTATTTTCTGGGGTGAAATTCATTTGCAAAAATAGAAATACTATAAATCTTGTGTTACAGCTGTGACTGGACAAGTTTCATTGTGTCCGTCAAAGGATATATTATTTTCTGGGGTGAAATTCAGTTGCAAAAATGAAAATACCGTAAATCTGATGTTCCAGCTGTGACTGGACAAGTTTCATAGTGTCCATCAAAGGATATATTTTTTTCTGGGGTGAAATTCATTTGCAAAAATAGCAGTACCATAAATCTGGTATTTCGGCTGGGACTGGACAAGTTTCATAGTATCCTTCAATGGATATATTATTTTCCTGGGTGAAATTCCGTTGCAAAAATAGAAATACCATAAATCTTGTGTTCCAGCTGTGACGGGACTAGTTTTATAGTGTCCCTCAAAGGATATATTATTTTCTGGGGTGAAATTCAGTTGCAAAAATAGCAATACCGTAAATCTGGTGTTCCAGCTGTGTTTGGACAAGTTTCATAGTGTCCGTCAAAGGATATATTATTTTCGGGGTTAAATTCAGTTGCAAAAATAGCAATACAGTAAATCTGGTGTTCAGGCTGGGACTGGACAAGTTTCATAGTGTACAACAAAGGATATATTATTTTCTGGGGTGAAATTCCGTTGCAAAAATAGAAATACCATAAATCTTGTGTTCCAGCTGTTACTGGACAAGTTTCATAGTGTCCCTCAAAGGATAAATTATTTTCTGGGGTAAAATTCAGTTGCAAAAATAGAAATACTGTAAATCTTGTGTTCCAGCTGTGACTGGACACGTTTCATAGTGTCTGTCAAAGGGTATATTATTTTCTGGGGGAAATTCAGTAGAAAAATAGAAATACCGTAAATCTGGTGTTCGAGTTGTGACTGGACAAGTTTCATAGTGTCCATCAAAGGATATATTATGTTTTGTGGTGAAATTCAGTTGCAAATATAGCAATACAGTAAATCTGGTGTTCCAGCTGTGACTGGACAAGTTTCATAGTGTCCATCAAAGGATATATTATTTTCTGGGGTGAAATTCAGTTGCAAAAATAGCAATACAGTAAATCTGGTGTTCAGGCTGTGAATGGACAAGTTTCATAGTGTCCGTAAAAGTATAGCTTTTGTCCTAGGTTGAAATTCAATTATCAAAATAGCAATACCGTAAATCTGGTGTTCCAGCTATGAATGGACAAGTTTCATAGTGTCCGTAAAAGTATAGCTTTTGTCCTAGGTTGAAATTCAATTATCAAAATAGCAATACCATAAATCTTGAATTCCAGCTGTGACTGGACAAGTTTCATAGTGTCCGTCAAAGGATATATTATTTTCTGGGGTGAAATTCAGTTGCAAAAATAGAAATAACGTAAATCTGGTGTTCCAGCTGTGACTGGACAAGTTTCATAGTGTCCGTCAAAGGATATATTATTCTCTGGGGTGAAATTCCGTTGCAAAAATAGAAATACCATAAATCTTGTGTTCCAGCTGTGACTGCACAAGTTTCATAGTGTCCCTCAAAGGATATATTATTTTCTGGGGTGAAATTCAGTTGCAAAAATAGAAATACCGTAAATCTTGTGTTCCAGCTGTGACTGGACAAGTTTCATAGTGTCCGTAAAAGTATAGCTTTTGTTCTGGGTTGAAATTCAATTAACAAAATAGCAATACCGTAAATCTGGTGTTCCAGCTGTGACTGGACAAGTTTCATAGTGTCCGTCAAAGGATATATTATTTTCTGGGGTGAAATTCAGTTGCAAAAATAGAAATACCATAAATCTTGTGTTCCAGCTGTGACTGGACAAGTTTCATAGTGTCCGTCAACGGATATATTATTTTCTGGGGTGAAATTCAGTTGCAAAAATAGAAATACAGTAAATCTGGTGTTCCAGCTGTGACTGGACAAGTTTCAAAGTGTCCGTCAAAGGATATATTTTTTCTGGGGTGAAATTCAGTTGCAAAAATAGCAATACCTTAAAACTGGTGTTCCAGCTATGACTGGACAAGTTTCATAGTCTCTGTCAAAGGATATATTATTTTCTGGGGTGAAATTCAGTTGCAAAAATAGCAATACCGTAAATCTGGTGTTCCAGCTGTTACTGGACAAGTTTCATAGTGTCTGTCAAAGGATATATTATTTTCTGGGGTGAAATTCAGTTGCAAAAATAGCAATACCGTAAATCTGGTGTTCCTGCTGGGAATAGACAAGTTTCATAGTGTCCGTCAAAGGATATATTATTTTCTGGGGTGAAATTCAGTTGCAAAAATAGAAATACCGTAAATCTGGTGTTCCAGCTGTGACTGGACAAGTTTCATAGTGTCCATAAAAGTATAGCTTTTGTTCTGGGGGAAATTCAATTACCAAAATAGCAATACCATAAATCTGGTGTTCCAGCTGTGACTGGACAAGTTTCATAGTGCCCATCAAAAGATATATTATTTTCTGGGGTGAAATTCAGTTGCAAAAATAGAAATACCGTAAATATGGTGTTCCAGCTGTTACTGGAGAAGTTTCATAGTGTCCGTAAAAGAATTGCTTTGGTTCGGTGTTGAAATTCAATTACCAAAATAGCAATACCGTAAATCTGGTGTTCCAGCTGTGACTGGACAAGATTCATAGTGTCTGTCAAAGGATATATTATTTTCTGGGATGAAATTCAGTTGCAAAAATAGCAATACCGTAAATCTGGTGTGTCGGCTGTGACTGGACAAGTTACATAGTGTCCGTCAAAGGATATATTATTTTCAGGGGTGAAATTCAGTTGCAAAAATAGAAATACCGTAATTCTGGTGTTCCAGCTGTGACTGGACAAGTTTCATAGTGTCTGTTAAAGGGTATATTATTTTCTGGGGTGAAATTCAGTTGCAACAATAGAAATACCATGATTCTGGTGTTTTAGCTGTGACTGGACAAGTTTCATAGTGTACGACAAAGGATATATTATTCTCTGGGGTGAAATTCCGTTGCAAAAATAGAAATACCATAAATCTTGTGTTCCAGCTGTGACTGGACAAGTTTCATAGTGTCCCTCAATGGATATATTATTTTCTGGGGTAAAATTCAGTTGCAAAAATAGAAATACCGTAAATCTTGTGTTCCAGCTGTGACTGGACAAGTTTCTTAGTGTCCGTAAAAGCATAGCTTTTGTTCTGGGTTGAAATTCAATTACCAAAATAGAAATACCGTAAATCTGGTGTTCCAGTTGATACTGAACAAGTTTCATAGTGTCATTTAAAAGATATATTATGTTTTGGGGTGAAATTCAGTTGCAAAGATAGCAATACCGTAAATCTGGTGTTCCAGCTGTGACTGGACAAGTTTCATAGTGCCCGTCAAAGGATATATTATTTTCTGGGGTGAAATTCAGTTGCAAAAATAGAAATACCGTAAATATGGTGTTCCAGCTGTTACTGGAGAAGTTTCATAGTGTCCGTAAAAGTATAGCTTTTGTTCTGGGTTGAAATTTAATTACCAAAATAGCAATACCGTAAATCTGGTGTTCCAGCTGTGACTGGACAAGTTTGATAGTGTCCATCAAAGGATATATTATTTTCTGGGGTTAAATTCAGTTGCGAAAATAGCAATACAGTAAATCTGGTGTTCTGGCTGGGACTGGACAAGTTTCATAGTGTACGACAAAGGATATATTATTCTCTGGGGTGAAATTCCGTTGCAAAAATAGAAATACCATAAATCTTGTGTTCCAGCTGTGACTGGACAAGTTTCATAGTGTCCCTCAAAGGATATATTATTTTCTGGGGTGAAATTCAGTTGCAAAAATAGAAATACCGTAAATCTTGTGTTCCAGCTGTGACTGAACAAGTTTCATAGTGTCCGTAAAAGTATAGCTTTTGTTCTGGGTTGAAATTCAATTACCAAAATAGCAATACCGTAAATCTGGTGTTCCAGCTGTGACTGGACAAGTTTCATAGTGTCTGTCAAAGGATATATTATTTTCTGGGGTGAAATTCAGTTGCAAAATAGAAATACCATAAATCTTGTGTTCCAGCTGTGACTGGACAAGATTCATAGTGTCCGTCAAAGGATATATTATTTTCTGGGGTGAAATTCAGTTGCAAAAATGAAAATACCAGTAAATCTGATGTTCCAGCTGTGACTGGACAAGTTTCATTGTGTCCATCAAAGGATATATATTTTCTGGGGTGAAATTCAGTTGCAAAATTAGCAGTACCGTAAATCTGGTATTTCGGCTGGGACTGGACAAGTTTCATAGTGTCCTTCAAAGGATATATTATTTTCCTGGGTGAAATTCCATTGCAAAAATAGAAATACCATAAATCTTGTGTTCCAGCTGTGACTGGACTAGTTTTATAGTGTCCCTCAAAGGATATATTATTTTCTGGGGTGAAATTCAGTTGCAAAAATAGCAATACTGTAAATCTGGTGTTCCAGCTGTGTTTGGACAAGTTTCATAGTGTCCGTCAAAGGATATATTATTTTCTGGGGTTAAATTCAGTTGCAAAAATAGCAATACAGTAAATCTGGTGTTCCGGCTGGGACTGGACAAGTTTCATAGTGTACGACAAAGGATATAATATTTTCTGGGATGAAATTCCGTTGCAAAAATAGAAATACCATAAATTTTGTGTTCCAGCTGTTACTGGACAAGTTTCATAATGTCCCTCAAAGGATATATTATTTTCTGGGGTAAAATTCAGTTGCAAAAATAGAAATACTGTAAATCTTGTGTTCCAGCTGTGACTGGACACTTTTCATAGTGTCCGTAAAAGTATAGCTTTTGTTCTGGGTTGAAATTCAATTGCCAAAATAGCAATACCGTAACTTTTGTGTTCCAGCTGTGACTGGACAAGTTTGATAGTGTCCGTCAAAGGATATATTATTTTCTGGGGTTGCAATTCAGTTGCAAAAATAGAAATAACGTAAATCTGATGTTCCAGCTGTGACTGGACAAGTTTCATAGTGTCTGTCAAAGGGTATATTATTTTCTGGGGGGAAATTCAGTAGAAAAAATAGAAATACCGTAAATCTGGTGTTTGAGTTGTGACTGGACAAGTTTCATAGTGTCCATCAAAAGATATATTATGTTTTGGGGTGAAATTCAGTTGCAAATATAGCAATACTGTAAATCCGGTGTTCCAGCTGTGACTGGACAAGTTTCATAGTGTCCATCAAAGGATATATTATTTTCTGGGGTGAAATTCAGTTGCAAAAATAGCAATACAGTAAATCTGGTGTTTCGGCTGTGACTGGACAAGTTTCATAGTGTCCGTAAAAGTATAGCTTTTGTTCTGGGTTGGAATTCAATTACCAAAATAGCAATACCGTAAATCTGGTGTTCCAGCTGTGACTGGACAAGTTTCATAGTGTCCTTCAAAGGATATATTATTTTCTGGGGTGAAATTCAGTTGCAAAAATAGAAATACCATAAATCTTGTGTTCCAGCTGTGACTGGACTAGTTTTATAGTGTCCCTCAAAGGATATATTATTTTCTGGGGTGAAATTCAGTTGCAAAAATAGCAATACCGTAAATCTGGTGTTCCAGCTGTGTTTGGACAAGTTTCATAGTGTCCGTCAAAGGATATATTATTTTCTGGGGTGAAATTCATTTGCAAAAATAGAAATACTATAAATCTTGTGTTACAGCTGTGACTGGACAAGTTTCATTGTGTCCGTCAAAGGATATATTATTTTCTGGGGTGAAATTCAGTTGCAAAAATGAAAATACCGTAAATCTGATGTTCCAGCTGTGACTGGACAAGTTTCATAGTGTCCATCAAAGGATATATTTTTTCTGGGGTGAAATTCATTTGCAAAAATAGCAGTACCATAAATCTGGTATTTCGGCTGGGACTGGACAAGTTTCATAGTATCCTTCAATGGATATATTATTTTCCTGGGTGAAATTCCGTTGCAAAAATAGAAATACCATAAATCTTGTGTTCCAGCTGTGACGGGACTAGTTTTATAGTGTCCCTCAAAGGATATATTATTTTCTGGGGTGAAATTCAGTTGCAAAAATAGCAATACCGTAAATCTGGTGTTCCAGCTGTGTTTGGACAAGTTTCATAGTGTCCGTCAAAGGATATATTATTTTCGGGGTTAAATTCAGTTGCAAAAATAGCAATACAGTAAATCTGGTGTTCCGGCTGGGACTGGACAAGTTTCATAGTGTACAACAAAGGATATATTATTTTCTGGGGTGAAATTCCGTTGCAAAAATAGAAATACCATAAATCTTGTGTTCCAGCTGTTACTGGACAAGTTTCATAGTGTCCCTCAAAGGATAAATTATTTTCTGGGGTAAAATTCAGTTGCAAAAATAGAAATACTGTAAATCTTGTGTTCCAGCTGTGACTGGACACGTTTCATAGTGTCTGTCAAAGGGTATATTATTTTCTGGGGGAAATTCAGTAGAAAAATAGAAATACCGTAAATCTGGTGTTCGAGTTGTGACTGGACAAGTTTCATAGTGTCCATCAAAGGATATATTATGTTTTGTGGTGAAATTCAGTTGCAAATATAGCAATACAGTAAATCTGGTGTTCCAGCTGTGACTGGACAAGTTTCATAGTGTCCATCAAAGGATATATTATTTTCTGGGGTGAAATTCAGTTGCAAAAATAGCAATACAGTAAATCTGGTGTTCAGGCTGTGAATGGACAAGTTTCATAGTGTCCGTAAAAGTATAGCTTTTGTCCTAGGTTGAAATTCAATTATCAAAATAGCAATACCGTAAATCTGGTGTTCCAGCTATGAATGGACAAGTTTCATAGTGTCCGTAAAAGTATAGCTTTTGTCCTAGGTTGAAATTCAATTATCAAAATAGCAATACCATAAATCTTGAATTCCAGCTGTGACTGGACAAGTTTCATAGTGTCCGTCAAAGGATATATTATTTTCTGGGGTGAAATTCAGTTGCAAAAATAGAAATAACGTAAATCTGGTGTTCCAGCTGTGACTGGACAAGTTTCATAGTGTCCGTCAAAGGATATATTATTCTCTGGGGTGAAATTCCGTTGCAAAAATAGAAATACCATAAATCTTGTGTTCCAGCTGTGACTGCACAAGTTTCATAGTGTCCCTCAAAGGATATATTATTTTCTGGGGTGAAATTCAGTTGCAAAAATAGAAATACCGTAAATCTTGTGTTCCAGCTGTGACTGGACAAGTTTCATAGTGTCCGTAAAAGTATAGCTTTTGTTCTGGGTTGAAATTCAATTAACAAAATAGCAATACCGTAAATCTGGTGTTCCAGCTGTGACTGGACAAGTTTCATAGTGTCCGTCAAAGGATATATTATTTTCTGGGGTGAAATTCAGTTGCAAAAATAGAAATACCATAAATCTTGTGTTCCAGCTGTGACTGGACAAGTTTCATAGTGTCCGTCAACGGATATATTATTTTCTGGGGTGAAATTCAGTTGCAAAAATAGAAATACAGTAAATCTGGTGTTCCAGCTGTGACTGGACAAGTTTCAAAGTGTCCGTCAAAGGATATATTTTTTCTGGGGTGAAATTCAGTTGCAAAAATAGCAATACCTTAAAACTGGTGTTCCAGCTATGACTGGACAAGTTTCATAGTCTCTGTCAAAGGATATATTATTTTCTGGGGTGAAATTCAGTTGCAAAAATAGCAATACCGTAAATCTGGTGTTCCAGCTGTTACTGGACAAGTTTCATAGTGTCTGTCAAAGGATATATTATTTTCTGGGGTGAAATTCAGTTGCAAAAATAGCAATACCGTAAATCTGGTGTTCCAGCTGGGAATAGACAAGTTTCATAGTGTCCGTCAAAGGATATATTATTTTCTGGGGTGAAATTCAGTTGCAAAAATAGAAATACCGTAAATCTGGTGTTCCAGCTGTGACTGGACAAGTTTCATAGTGTCCATAAAAGTATAGCTTTTGTTCTGGGGGAAATTCAATTACCAAAATAGCAATACCATAAATCTGGTGTTCCAGCTGTGACTGGACAAGTTTCATAGTGCCCATCAAAAGATATATTATTTTCTGGGGTGAAATTCAGTTGCAAAAATAGAAATACCGTAAATATGGTGTTCCAGCTGTTACTGGAGAAGTTTCATAGTGTCCGTAAAAGAATTGCTTTGGTTCGGTGTTGAAATTCAATTACCAAAATAGCAATACCATAAATCTGGTGTTCCAGCTGTGACTGGACAAGATTCATAGTGTCCGTCAAAGGATATATTATTTTCTGGGATGAAATTCAGTTGCAAAAATAGCAATACCGTAAATCTGGTGTGTCGGCTGTGACTGGACAAGTTACATAGTGTCCGTCAAAGGATATATTATTTTCAGGGGTGAAATTCAGTTGCAAAAATAGAAATACCGTAATTCTGGTGTTCCAGCTGTGACTGGACAAGTTTCATAGTGTCTGTTAAAGGGTATATTATTTTCTGGGGTGAAATTCAGTTGCAACAATAGAAATACCATGATTCTGGTGTTTTAGCTGTGACTGGACAAGTTTCATAGTGTCCGTCAAAGGATATATTATTTTCTGGGGTGAAATTCAGTTGCAAAAATAGCAATACCGTAAATCTGGTGTTCCGGCTGTGACTGGACAAGTTTCATAGTGTCCGTCAAAGGATATATTATTTTCTGGGGTGAAATTCAGTTGCAAAAATAGAAATACCGTAATTCTGGTGTTCCAGCTGTGACTGGACAAGTTTCATAGTGTCAGTTAAAGGGTATATTATTTTCTGGGGTGAAATTCAGTTGCAACAATAGAAATACCATGATTCTGGTGTTCTAGCTGTGACTGGACAAGTTTCATAGTGTCCGTCAAAGGATATATTATTTTCTGGGGTGAAGTTCAGTTGCAACAATAGAAATACCATGATTCTGGTGTTCTAGCTGTGACTGGACAAGTTTCATAGTGTCCGTCAAAGGATATATTATTTTCTGGGGTGAAATTCAGTTGCAAAAATAGAAATACCGTAAATCTGGTGTTCCAGCTGTGACTGGACATGTTTCATAGTGTCTGTCAAAGGATATATTATTTTCTGGGGTGAAATTCAGTTGCAAAAATAGAAATAACGTAAATCTGATGTTCCAGCTGTGACTGGACAAGTTTTATAGTGTCTGTCAAAGGGTATATTATTTTCTGTGGGGAAATTCAGTAGCAAAAATAGAAATACCGTAAATCACGTGTTCGACTTGTGACTGGACAAGTTTCATAGTGTCCATCAAAGATATATTATGTTTTGGGGTGAAATTCAGTTGCAAAGATAGCAATACCGAAAATTTGGTGTTCCAGCTGTGACTGGACAAGTTTCATAGTGTCCATCAAAGGATATATTATTTTCTGGGGTGAAATTCAGTTGCAAAAATAGCAATACCGTAAATCTGGTGTTCCGGCTGTGACTGGACAAGTTTCATAGTGTCCGTCCAAGGATATATTATTTTCTGGTGTGAAATTCAGTTGCAAAAATAAAAATACCGTAAATCTGGTGTTCCAGCTGTGACTGGAGAAGTTTCATAGTGTCCGTAAAAGTATAGCTTTTGTTCTGGGTTGAAATTCAATTACCAAAATAGAAATACCGTAAATCTGGTGTTCCAGTTGATAGTGAACAAGTTTCATAGTGTCATTTAAAAGATATATTATGTTTGGGGGGAAATTCAGTTGCAAAGATAGCAATACCGAAAATCTGGTGTTCCAGCTGTGACTGGACAAGTTTCATAGTGCCCGTCAAAGGATATATTATTTTCTGGGGTGAAATTCAGTTGCAAAAATAGAAATACCGTAAATATGGTGTTCCAGCTGTTACTGGAGAAGTTTCATAGTGTCCGTAAAAGTATAGCTTTTGTTCTGGGTTAAAATTCAATTTCCAAAATGGCAATACCGTAAATCTGGTGTTCCAGCTGTGACTGGACAAGTTTGATAGTGTCCGTCAAAGGATATATTATTTTCTGGGGTTAAATTCAGTTGCAAAAATAGCAATACAGTAAATCTGGTTTTCTGGCTGGGACTGGACAAGTTTCATAGTGTACGACAAAGGATATATTATTCTCTGGGGTGAAATTCCGTTGCAAAAATAGAAATACCATAAATCTTGTGTTCCAGCTGTGACTGGACAAGTTTCATAGTGTCCGTCAATGGATATATTATTTTCTGGGGTAAAATTCAGTTGCAAAAATAGAAATACCGTAAATCTTGTGTTCCAGCTGTGACTGGACAAGTTTCTTAGTGTCCGTAAAAGCATAGCTTTTGTTCTGGGTTGAAATTCAATTACCAAAATAGAAATACCGTAAATCTGGTGTTCCAGTTGATACTGAACAAGTTTCATAGTGTCATTTAAAAGATATATTATGTTTTGGGGTGAAATTCAGTTGCAAAGATAGCAATACCGTAAATCTGGTGTTCCAGCTGTGACTGGACAAGTTTCATAGTGCCCGTCAAAGGATATATTATTTTCTGGGGTGAAATTCAGTTGCAAAAATAGAAATACCGTAAATATGGTGTTCCAGCTGTTACTGGAGAAGTTTCATAGTGTCCGTAAAAGTATAGCTTTTGTTCTGGGTTGAAATTTAATTACCAAAATAGCAATACCGTAAATCTGGTGTTCCAGCTGTGACTGGACAAGTTTGATAGTGTCCATCAAAGGATATATTATTTTCTGGGGTTAAATTCAGTTGCGAAAATAGCAATACAGTAAATCTGGTGTTCTGGCTGGGACTGGACAAGTTTCATAGTGTACGACAAAGGATATATTATTCTCTGGGGTGAAATTCCGTTGCAAAAATAGAAATACCATAAATCTTGTGTTCCAGCTGTGACTGGACAAGTTTCATAGTGTCCCTCAAAGGATATATTATTTTCTGGGGTGAAATTCAGTTGCAAAAATAGAAATACCGTAAATCTTGTGTTCCAGCTGTGACTGAACAAGTTTCATAGTGTCCGTAAAAGTATAGCTTTTGTTCTGGGTTGAAATTCAATTACCAAAATAGCAATACCGTAAATCTGGTGTTCCAGCTGTGACTGGACAAGTTTCATAGTGTCTGTCAAAGGATATATTATTTTCTGGGGTGAAATTCAGTTGCAAAAATAGAAATACCATAAATCTTGTGTTCCAGCTGTGACTGGACAAGATTCATAGTGTCCGTCAAAGGATATATTATTTTCTGGGGTGAAATTCAGTTGCAAAAATGAAAATACCGTAAATCTGATGTTCCAGCTGTGACTGGACAAGTTTCATTGTGTCCATCAAAGGATATATATTTTCTGGGGTGAAATTCAGTTGCAAAATTAGCAGTACCGTAAATCTGGTATTTCGGCTGGGACTGGACAAGTTTCATAGTGTCCTTCAAAGGATATATTATTTTCCTGGGTGAAATTCCATTGCAAAAATAGAAATACCATAAATCTTGTGTTCCAGCTGTGACTGGACTAGTTTTATAGTGTCCCTCAAAGGATATATTATTTTCTGGGGTGAAATTCAGTTGCAAAAATAGCAATACCGTAAATCTGGTGTTCCAGCTGTGTTTGGACAAGTTTCATAGTGTCCGTCAAAGGATATATTATTTTCTGGGGTTAAATTCAGTTGCAAAAATAGCAATACAGTAAATCTGGTGTTCCGGCTGGGACTGGACAAGTTTCATAGTGTACGACAAAGGATATAATATTTTCTGGGATGAAATTCCGTTGCAAAAATAGAAATACCATAAATTTTGTGTTCCAGCTGTTACTGGACAAGTTTCATAATGTCCCTCAAAGGATATATTATTTTCTGGGGTAAAATTCAGTTGCAAAAATAGAAATACTGTAAATCTTGTGTTCCAGCTGTGACTGGACACTTTTCATAGTGTCCGTAAAAGTATAGCTTTTGTTCTGGGTTGAAATTCAATTGCCAAAATAGCAATACCGTAACTTTTGTGTTCCAGCTGTGACTGGACAAGTTTGATAGTGTCCGTCAAAGGATATATTATTTTCTGGGGTTGAAATTCAGTTGCAAAAATAGAAATAACGTAAATCTGATGTTCCAGCTGTGACTGGACAAGTTTCATAGTGTCTGTCAAAGGGTATATTATTTTCTGGGGAAATTCAGTAGAAAAATAGAAATACCGTAAATCTGGTGTTCGAGTTGTGACTGGACAAGTTTCATAGTGTCCATCAAAAGATATATTATGTTTTGGGGTGAAATTCAGTTGCAAATATAGCAATACCGTAAATCCGGTGTTCCAGCTGTGACTGGACAAGTTTCATAGTGTCCATCAAAGGATATATTATTTTCTGGGGTGAAATTCAGTTGCAAAAATAGCAATACAGTAAATCTGGTGTTTCGGCTGTGACTGGACAAGTTTCATAGTGTTCTTCAAAGGATATATTATTTTCTGGGGTGAAATTCAGTTGCAAAAATAAAAATACTGTAAATCTGGTGTTCCAGCTGTGACTGGAGAAGTTTCATAGTGTCCCTCAAAGGATATATTATTTTCTGGGGTGAAATTCAGTTGCAAAAATAGAAATACCGTAAATCTTGTGTTCCAGCTGTGACTGGACAAGTTTCATAGTGTCCGTAAAAGTATAGCTTTTGTTCTGGGTTGAAATTCAATTACCAAAATAGCAAGACCGTAAATCTGGTGTTCCAGCTGTGACTGGACAAGATTGATAGTGTCCGTCAAAGGATATATTATTTTCTGGGGTTAAATTCAGTTGCAAAAATAGCAATACAGTAAATCTGGTGTTCCGGCTGGGACTGGACAAGTTTCATAGTGTACGACAAAGGATATATTATTCTCTGGGGTGAAATTCCGTTGCAAAAATAGAAATACCATAAATCTTGTGTTCCAGCTGTGACTGCACAAGTTTCATAGTGTCCCTCAAAGGATATATTATTTTCTGGGGTGAAATTCAGTTGCAAAAATAGAAATACCGTAAATCTTGTGTTCCAGCTGTGACTGGACAAGTTTCATAGTGTCCGTAAAAGTATAGCTTTTGTTCTGGGTTGAAATTCAATTACCAAAATAGCAAGACCGTAAATCTGGTGTTCCAGCTGTGACTGGACAAGATTGATAGTGTCCGTCAAAGGATATATTATTTTCTGGGGTTAAATTCAGTTGCAAAAATATCAATACAGTAAATCTGGTGTTCCGGCTGGGACTGGACAAGTTTCATAGTGTACGACAAAGGATATATTATTCTCTGGGGTGAAATTCCGTTGCAAAAATAGAAATACCATAAATCTTGTGTTCCAGCTGTGACTGCACAAGTTTCATAGTGTCCCTCAAAGGATATATTATTTTCTGGGGTGAAATTCAGTTGCAAAAATAGAAATACCAGTAAATCTTGTGTTCCAGCTGTGACTGGACAAGTTTCATAGTGTCCGTAAAAGTATAGCTTTTGTTCTGGGTTGAAATTCAATTACCAAAATAGCAATACCGTAAATCTGGTGTTCCAGCTGTGACTGGACAAGTTTCATAGTGTCCTTCAAAGGATATATTATTTTCTGGGGTGAAATTCAGTTGCAAAAATAGAAATACCATAAATCTTGTGTTCCAGCTGTGACTGGACTAGTTTTATAGTGTCCCTCAAAGGATATATTATTTTCTGGGGTGAAATTCAGTTGCAAAAATAGCAATACCGTAAATCTGGTGTTCCAGCTGTGTTTGGACAAGTTTCATAGTGTCCGTCAAAGGATATATTATTTTCTGGGGTGAAATTCATTTGCAAAAATAGAAATACTATAAATCTTGTGTTACAGCTGTGACTGGACAAGTTTCATTGTGTCCGTCAAAGGATATATTATTTTCTGGGGTGAAATTCAGTTGCAAAAATGAAAATACCGTAAATCTGATGTTCCAGCTGTGACTGGACAAGTTTCATAGTGTCCATCAAAGGATATATTTTTTTCTGGGGTGAAATTCAGTTGCAAAATTAGCAATACAGTAAATCTGGTGTTCCGGCTGGGACTGGACAAGTTTCATAGTGTACAACAAAGGATATATTATTTTCTGGGGTGAAATTCCGTTGCAAAAATAGAAATACCATAAATCTTGTGTTCCAGCTGTTACTGGACAAGTTTCATAGTGTCCCTCAAAGGATATATTATTTTCTGGGGTAAAATTCAGTTGCAAAAATAGAAATACTGTAAATCTTGTGTTCCAGCTGTGACTGGACACGTTTCATAGTGTCTGTCAAAGGGTATATTATTTTCTGGGGGAAATTCAGTAGAAAAATAGAAATACCGTAAATCTGGTGTTCGAATGGTGACTGGACAAGTTTCATTGTGTCCATCAAAGGATATATTATGTTTTGGGGTGAAATTCAGTTGCAAATATAGCAATACCGTAAATCTGGTGTTCCAGCTGTGACTGGACAAGTTTCATAGTGTCCATCAAAGGATATATTATTTTCTGGGGTGAAATTCAGTTGCAAAAATAGCAATACAGTAAATCTGGTGTTCAGGCTGTG
Source organism: Bufotes viridis (assembly GCA_033119425.1). NCBI lineage: Eukaryota > Metazoa > Chordata > Amphibia > Anura > Bufonidae > Bufotes > Bufotes viridis. Next base: position 1,864 of record JAKVIS010002974.1, on the reverse strand, counting down.
ACTGGACAAGTTTCATAGTGTCCGTCAAAGTATAGCTTTTGTCCTAGGTTGAAATTCAATTATCAAAATAGCAATACCGTAAATCTGGTGTTCCAGCTATGAATGGACAAGTTTCATAGTGTCCGTAAAAGTATAGCTTATGTCCTAGGTTGAAATTCAATTATCAAAATAGCAATACCATAAATCTTGAATTCCAGCTGTGACTGGACAAGTTTCATAGTGTCCGCCAAAGGATATATTATTTTCTGGGGTGAAATTCAGTTGCAAAAATAGAAATAACGTAAATCTGGTGTTCCAGCTGTGACTGGACAAGTTTCATAGTGTCCGTCAAAGGATATATTATTCTCTGGGGTGAAATTCACGCTGCAAAAATAAAATACCATAAATCTTGTGTTCCAGCTGTGACTGCACAAGTTTCATAGTGTCCCTCAAAGGATATATTATTTTCTGGGGTGAAATTCAGTTGCAAAAATAGAAATACCAGTAAATCTTGTGTTCCAGCTGTGACTGGACAAGTTTCATAGTGTCCGTCAAAGTATAGCTTATTGTTCTGGGTTGAAATTCAATTAACAAAATAGCAAATACCGTAAATCTGGTGTTCCAGCTGTGACTGGACAAGTTTCATAGTGTCCGTCAAAGGATATATTATTTTCTGGGGTGAAATTCAGTTGCAAAAATAGAAATACCATAAATCTTGTGTTCCAGCTGTGACTGGACAAGTTTCATAGTGTCCGTCAACGGATATATTATTTTCTGGGGTGAAATTCAGTTGCTAAAATAGCAATACCGTAAATCTGGTGTTCCAGCTGTTACTGGACAAGTTTCATAGTGTCTGTCAAAGGATATATTATTTTCTGGGGTGAAATTCAGTTGCAAAAATAGCAATACCGTAAATCTGGTGTTCCTGCTGGGAATAGACAAGTTTCATAGTGTCCGTCAAAGGATATATTATTTTCTGGGGTGAAATTCAGTTGCAAAAATAGAAATACCGTAAATCTGGTGTTCCAGCTGTGACTGGACAAGTTTCATAGTGTCCGTAAAAGTATAGCTTTTGTTCTGGGGGGAAATTCAATTACCAAAATAGCAATACCATAAATCTGGTGTTCCAGCTGTGACTGGACAAGTTTCATAGTGCCCATCAAAAGATATATTATTTTCTGGGGTGAAATTCAGTTGCAAAAATAGAAATACCGTAAATATGGTGTTCCAGCTGTTACTGGAGAAGTTTCATAGTGTCCGTAAAGAATTGCTTTGGTTCTGGTGTTGAAATTCACTTACCAAAATAGCAATACCGTAAATCTGGTGTTCCAGCTGTGACTGGACAAGATTCATAGTGTCTGTCAAAGGATATATTATTTTCTGGGATGAAATTCAGTTGCAAAAATAGCAATACCGTAAATCTGGTGTTCGGCTGTGACTGGACAAGTTACATAGTGTCCGTCAAAGGATATATTATTTTCAGGGGTGAAATTCAGTTGCAAAAATAGAAATACCGTAATTCTGGTGTTCCAGCTGTGACTGGACAAGTTTCATAGTGTCTGTTAAAGGGTATATTATTTTCTGGGGTGAAATTCAGTTGCAACAATAGAAATACCATGATTCTGGTGTTTTAGCTGTGACTGGACAAGTTTCATAGTGTCCGTCAAAGGATATATTATTTTCTGGGGTGAAATTCAGTTGCAAAAATAGCAATACCGTAAATCTGGTGTTCCTGCTGGGAATAGACAAGTTTCATAGTGTCCGTCAAAGGATATATTATTTTCTGGGGTGAAATTCAGTTGCAAACAATAGAAATACCATGATTCTGGATGTTCTAGCTGTGACTGGACAAGTTTCATAGTGTCCGTCAAAGGATATATTATTT
>JAKVIS010002973.1:0-19736 GCA_033119425.1 Bufotes viridis | reverse complement strand
ATTCCTTGTTGTGGGACCTCTCTCCTCTGTCTGGGTGCGGGGCCGAAATAACTGAAAGTGGCCTTCTCCAGTGGTGGGTGATATGACGCCTGATTCCTTGCTGTGGGACCTCTCTCCTCTGTCTGGGTGCTGGGCCGAAATAACTGAAAGTGGCCTTCTCTAGTGGTGGGTGATATGACGCATGATTCCTTGCTGTGGGACCTCTCTCCTCTGTCTGGGTGCTGGGGCCGAAATAACTGAAAGTGGCCCTCTCCAGTGGGGGTGATATGACGCATGATTCCTGGCTGTGGGACCTCTCTCCTCGGTCTGGGTGCCTTGCCTAAATAACTGAAAGTGGCCTTCTCCAGTGGTGGTTGGTATGACACCTTATTCCTTGCTGTGGGACCTCTCTCCTCTGTCTGGGTGCTGGGCCGAAATAACTGAAAGTGACCTTCTCCAGTGGTGGGTGATATGACGCATGATTCCTTGCTGTGGGACCTCTCTCATCTGTTTGGGTGCTGGGGCCGAAATAACTGAAAGTGGCCTTCTCCAGTGGTGGGTGATATGACGCATGATTCCTTGCTGTGGGGCCTCTCTCCTCTGTCTGGGTGCCTGGCCTAAATAACTGAAAGTGGCCTTCTCCAGTGGTGGGTGATATGACGCCTGATTTCTTGCTGTGGGACCTCTCTCCTCTGTCTGGGTGCTGGGCCGAAATAACTGAAAGTGGCCTTCTCCAGTGGTGGGTGATATGACGCATGATTCCTTGCTGTGGGACCTCTCTCCTCTGTCTGGGTGCTGGGCCGAAATAACTGAAAGTGGCCTTCTCCAGTGGTGGGTGATATGACGCATGATTCCTTGCTGTGGGACCTCTCTCCTCTGTCTGGGTGCTGGGGCCGAAATAACTGAAAGTGGCCTTCTCCAGTGGTGGGTGATATGACGCATGATTCCTTGCTGTGGGACCTCTCTCCTCGGTTTGGGTGCCTGGCCTAAATAACTGAAAGTGGCCTTCTCCAGTGGTGGGTGATATGACACCTTATTCCTTGCTGTGGGACCTCTCTCCTCTGTCTGGGTGCTGGGCCTAAATAACTGAAAGTGGCCTTCTCCAGTGTTGGGTGACATGACGCCTTATTTCTTGCTGTGGGACCTCTCACCTCTGTCTGGGTGCTGGGCCGAAATAACTGAAAGTGTCCTTCTCCAGTGGTGGGTGATATGACGCATGATTCCTTGCTGTGGGACCTCTCTCCTCTGTCTAGGTGCTGGGCCGAAATAACTGAAAGTGGACTTCTCTAGTGGTGGGTGAAATGACGCATGATTCCTTGCTGTGGGACCTCTCTCCTCTGTCTGGGTGCTGTGCCAAAATAACTGAAAGTGGCCTTCTCTAGTCGTGGGTGATATGACGCATGATTCCTTGCTGTGGGACCTCTCGCCTCTGTCTGGGAGCTGGGCCGAAATAACTGAAAGTGGCCTTCCCTAGTGGTGGGTGATATGACGCCTTATTCCTTGCTGTGGGACCTCTCTCCTCTGTCTGGGTGCTGGGGCCGAAATAACTGAAAGTGGACTTCTCTAGTGGTGGGTGATATGACGCATGATTCCTTGCTGTGGGACTTCTCTCCTCTGTCTGGGTGATGGGGCCGAAATAACTGAAAGTGGCCTTCTCCAGTGGTGGGTGATATGACGCATGATTCCTTGCTGTGGGACCTCTCTCCTCGGTCTGGGTGCCTAGCCTAAATAACTGAAAGAGGCCTTCTCCATTGGTGGGTGATATGACACTTTATTCCTTGCTGTGGGACCTCTCTCCTCTGTCTGGGTGCAGGGCTAAAATAACTGAAAGTGACCTTCTCCAGTATTGGGTGATATGACGACTTATTTCTTGCTGTGGGACCACTCTCCTCGGTCTGGGTGCTGGGGCCGAAATAACTGAAAGTGGCCTTCTCCAGTACTGGGTGATATGACGACTTATTTCTTGCTGTGGGACCTCTCTCCTCTGTCTGGGTGCTGGGTCGAAATATCTGAAAGTGGCCTTCTCCAGTGGTGGGTGATATGACGCATGATTCCTTGCTGTGGGACCTCTCTCCTCTGTCTGGGTGCTGGGCCGAAATAACTAAAAGTGACCTTCTCCAGTACTGGGTGATATGACGACTTATTTCTTGCTGTGGGACCTCTCTCCTCTGTCTGTGTGCTGGGCCGAAATAACTGAAAGTGGCCTTCTCCAGTGGTGGGTGATATGACGCATGATTCCTTGCTGTGGGACCTCTCTCCTCTGTCTGGGTGCTGGTCCGAAATAACTGAAAGTGGCCTTCTCCAGTGGTGGGTGATATGACGCATGATTCCTTGCTGTGGGACCTCTCTCCTCTGTCTGGGTGCTGGGGCCGAAATAACTGAAAGTGGCCTTCTCCAGTGGTGGGTGATATGACGCATGATTCCTTGCTGTGGGGCCTCTCTCCTCGGTCTGGGTGCTTGGCCTAAATAACTGAAAGTGGCCTTCTCCAGTGGTGGGTGATATGACGCCATATTTCTTGCTTTGGGACCTCTCTCCTCTGTCTGGGTGCTGGGCCGAAATAACTGAAAGTGGCCTTCTCCAGTTGTGGGTGATATGACGCATGATTCCTTGCTGTGGGACCTCTCTCCTCTGTCTGGGTGCTGGTCCGAAATAACTGAAAGTGGCCTTCTCCAGTGGTGGGTGATATGACGCATGATTCCTTGCTGTGGGACCTCTCTCCTCGGTCTGGGTGCCTAGCCTAAATAACTGAAAGTGGCCTTCTCCAGTGGTGGGTGATATGACACCATATTCCTTGCTGTGGGACCTCTCTCCTCTGTCTGGGTGCAGGGCTAAAATAACTGAAAGTGACCTTCTCCAGTATTGGGTGATATGACGACTTATTTCTTGCTGTGGGACCACTCTCCTCGGTCTGGGTGCTGGGGCCGAAATAACTGAAAGTGGCCTTCTCCAGTGGTGGGTGATATGACGCATGATTCCTTGCTGTGGGACCTCTCTCCTCTGTCTGGGTGCTGGGCCGAAATAACTGATAGTGGCCTTCTCCAGTGGTGGGTGATATGACGCATAATTCCTTGCTGTGGGACCTCTCTCCTCTGTCTGGGTGCTGGGCCGAAATAACTGAAAGTGGCCTTCTCCAGTGGTGGGTGATATGACGCATGATTCCTTGCTGTGGGACCTCTCTCCTCTGTCTGGGTGCTGGGCCGAAATAACTGAAAGTGGCCTTCTCTAGTGGTGGGTGATATGACGCATGATTCCTTGCTGTGGGACCTCTCTCCTCTGTCTGGGTGCTGGGGCCGAAATAACAGAAAGTGGCCTTCTCCAGTGGTGGGTGATATGACGCATGATTCCTTGCTGTGGGACCTCTCTCCTCAGTCTGGGTGCCTGGCCTAAATAACTGAAAGTGGCCTTCTCCAGTGGTGGGTGACATGACGCCTTATTTCTTGCTGTGGGACCTCTCTCCTCTGTCTGGGTGCTGGGCCGAAATAACTGAAAGTGTCCTTCTCCAGTGGTGGGTGATGTGACGCATGATTCCTTGCTGTGGGACCTCTCTCCTCTGTCTGGGTGCTGGGCCGAAATAACTGAAAGTGGACTTCTCTAGTGGTGGGTGAAATGACGCATGATTCCTTGTTGTGGGACCTCTCTCCTCTGTCTGGGTGCTGTGCCAAAATAACTGAAAGTGGCCTTCTCTAGTCGTGGGTGATATGACGCATGATTCCTTGCTGTGGGACCTCTCTCCTCTGTCTGGGTGCTGAGGCCGAAATAATTGAAAGTGGCCTTCTCCAGTGGTGGGTGAAGTGACGCATGATTTCTTGCTGCGGGACCTCTCTCCTCTGTCTGGGTGCTGGGGCCGAAATAACTGAAAGTGGCCTTCTCCAGTGGTGGGTGATATGACGAGGTATTCCTTGCTGTGGGACCTCTCTCCTCGGTCTGGGTGCCTGGACTAAATAACTGAAAGTGGCCTTCTCCAGTGGTGGGTGATATGACGCATGATTCCTTGCTGTGGGACCTCTCTCCTCTGTCTGGATGCTGGGCCGAAATAACTGAAAGTGGCCTTCTCCAGTGGTAGGTGATATGACGCATGATTCCTTGCTGTGGGACCTCTCGCCTCTGTCTGGGAGCTGGGCCGAAATAACTGAAAGTGGCCTTCTCTAGTGGTGGGTGACATGACGCATGATTCCTTGCTGTGGGACCTCTCTCCTCTGTCTGGGTGCTGGGGCCGAAATAACTGAAAGTGGCCTTCTCCAGTGGTGGGTGATATGACGCATGATTCCTTGCTGTGGGACCTCTCTCCTCTGTCTGGGTGCTGGGGCCGAAATAACTGAAAGTGGCCTTCTCCAGTGGTGGGTGATATGACGCATGATTCCTTGCTGTGGGACCTCTCTCCTCTGTCTGGGTGCTGTGCCGAAATAACTGAAAGTGGCCTTCTCCACTGGTGGGTGATATGACGAGGTATTCCTTGTTGTGGGACCTCTCTCCTCTGTCTGGGTGCTGGGCCGAAATAACTGAAAGTGTCCTTCTCCAGTAGTGGTTGATATGACGCCTTATTCCTTGCTGTGGGACCTCTCTCCTCTGTCTGGGTGCTGGGCCGAAATAACTGAAAGTGGCCTTCTCTAGTGGTGGGTGATATGACGCATGATTCCTTGCTGTGGGACCTCTCTCCTCTGTCTGGGTGCTGGGGCCGAAATAACTGAAAGTGGCCTTCTCCAGTGGTGGGTGATATGACGCATGATTCCTTGCTGTGGTCCTCTCTCCTCGGTCTGGGTGCCTAGCCTAAATAACTGAAAGTGGCCTTCTCCAGTGGTGGGTGATATGACACTTTATTCCTTGTGTGGGACCTCTCTCCTCTGTCTGGGTGCTGGGCCAAAATAACTGAAAGTGACCTTCTCCAGTACTGGGTGATATGACGACTTATTTCTTGCTGTGGGACCTCTCTCCTCTGTCTGGGTGCTGGGGCCGAAATAACTGAAAGTGGCCTTCTCCAGTGGTGGGTGATATGACGCATGATTCCTTGCTGTGGGACCTCTCTCCTCTGTCTGGGTGCTGGGTCGAAATATCTGAAAGTGGCCTTCTCCAGTGGTGGGTGATATGACGCATGATTCCTTACTGTGGGACCTCTCTCCTATGTCTGGGTGCTGGGGCCGAAATAATTGAAAGTGGCCTTCTCCAGTGGTGGGTGATATGACGCATGATTCCTTGCTGTGGGACCTCTCTCCTCGGTCTGGGTGCCTGGCCTAAATAACTGAAAGTGGCCTTCTCCAGTAGTGGGTGATATGACGCATGATTCCTTGCTGTGGGACCTCTCTCCTCTGTCTGGGTGCTGGTCGAAATAACTGAAAGTGGCCTTCTCCAGTGGTGGGTGATATGACGCATGATTCCTTGCTGTGGGACCTCTCTCCTCTGTCTGGGTGCTGGGCCGAAATAACTGAAAGTGGCCTTCTCCAGTGGTGGGTGATATGACGCATGATTCCTTGCTGTGGGACCTCTCTCCTCTGTCTGGGTGCTGGGGCCGAAATAACTGAAAGTGGCCTTCTCCAGTGGTGGGTGATATGACGCATGATTCCTTGCTGTGGGACCTCTCTCCTCTGTCTGGGTGCTGTGCCGAAATAACTGAAAGTGGCCTTCTCCAGTGGTGGGTGATATGACGAGGTATTCCTTGTTGTGGGACCTCTCTCCTCTGTCTGGGTGCTGGGCCGAAATAACTGAAAGTGGCCTTCTCCAGTAGTGGTTGATATGACGCCTTATTCCTTGCTGTGGGACCTCTCTCCTCTGTCTGGGTGCTGGGCCGAAATAACTGAAAGTGGCCTTCTCTAGTGGTGGGTGATATGACGCATGATTCCTTGCTGTGGGACCTCCCTCCTCTGTCTGGGTGCTGTGCCAAAATAACTGAAAGTGGCCTTCTCTAGTGGTGGGTGATATGACGCATGATTCCTTGCTGTGGGACCTCTTTCCTCTTTCTGGGTGCTGTGGCCGAAATAACTGAAAGTGGCCTTCTCCAGTGGTGGGTGATATGACGCATTATTCCTTGCTGTGGGACCTCTCTCCTCTGTCTGGGTGCTGGGGCCGAAATAACTGAAAGTGGCCTTCTCCAGTGTTGGGTGATATGACGCATGATTCCTTGCTGTGGGGCCTCTCTCCTCTGTCTGGGTGCCTGGCCTAAATAACTGAAAGTGGCCTTCTCCAGTGGTGGGTGATATGACGCCATATTTCTTGCTGTGGGACCTCTCTCCTCTGTCTGGGTGCTGGGCCGAAATAACTGAAAGTGGCCTTCTCCAGTGGTGGGTGATATGACGCATGATTCCTTGCTGTGGGACCTCTCTCCTCTGTCTGGGTGCTGGGCCGAAATAACTGAAAGTGGCCTTCTCCAGTGGTGGGTGATATGACGCATGATTCCTTGCTGTGGGACCTCTCTCCTCTGTCTGGGTGCTGGGGCCGAAATAACTGAAAGTGTCCTTCTCCAGTGGTGGGTGATATGACGCATGATTCCTTGCTGTGGGACCTCTCTCCTCTGTCTGGGTGCTGGGCCGAAATAACTGAAAGTGGCCTTCTCTAGTGGTGGGTGATATGACGCATGATTCCTTGCTGTGGGACCTCTCTCCTCTGTCTGGGTGCTGGGGCCGAAATAACAGAAAGTGGCCTTCTCCAGTGGTGGGTGATATAACGCATGATTCCTTGCTGTGGGACCTCTCTCCTCGGTCTGGGTGCCTGGCCTAAATAAATGAAAGTGGCCTTCTCCAGTGGTGGGTGACATGACGCCTTATTTCTTGCTGTGGGACCTCTCTCCTCTGTCTGGGTGCTGGGCCGAAATAACTGAAAGTGTCCTTCTCCAGTGGTGGGTGATATGACGCATGATTCCTTGCTGTGGGACCTCTCTCCTCTGTCTGGGTGCTGGGCCGAAATAACTGAAAGTGGACTTCTCTAGTGGTGGGTGAAATGACGCATGATTCCTTGTTGTGGGACCTCTCTCCTATGTCTGGGTGCTGTGCCAAAATAACTGAAAGTGGCCTTCTCTAGTCGTGGGTGATATGACGCATGATTCCTTGCTGTGGGACCTCTCTCCTCTGTCTGGATGTTGGGCCGAAATAACTGAAAGTGGCCTTCTCCAGTGGTAGGTGATATGACGCATGATTCCTTGCTGTGGGACCTCTCGCCTCTGTCTGGGAGCTGGGCCGAAATAACTGAAAGTGGCCTTCTCTAGTGGTGGGAGACATGACGAATGATTCCTTGCTGTGGGACCTCTCTCCTCTGTCTGGGTGCTGGGGCCGAAATAACTGAAAGTGGCCTTCTCCAGTGGTGGGTGATATGACGCATGATTCCTTGCTGTGGGACCTCTCTCCTCTGTCTGGATGCTGGGCCGAAATAACTGAAAGTAGCCTTCTCCAGTGGTAGGTGATATGACGCATGATTCCTTGCTGTGGGACCTCTCGCCTCTGTCTGGGAGCTGGGCCGAAATAACTGAAAGTGGCCTTCTCTAGTGGTGGGTGACATGACGCATGATTCCTTGCTGTGGGACCTCTCTCCTCTGTCTGGGTGCTGGGGCCGAAATAACTGAAAGTGGCCTTCTCCAGTGGTGGGTGATATGACGCATGATTCCTTGCTGTGGGACCTCTCTCCTCTGTCTGGGTGCTGGGGCCGAAATAACTGAAAGTGGCCTTCTCCAGTGGTGGGTGATATGACGCATGATTCCTTGCTGTGGGACCTCTCTCCTCTGTCTGGGTGCTGTGCCGAAATAACTGAAAGTGGCCTTCTCCAGTGGTGGGTGATATGACGAGGTATTCCTTGTTGTGGGACCTCTCTCCTCTGTCTGGGTGCTGGGCCGAAATAACTGAAAGTGTCCTTCTCCAGTAGTGGTTGATATGACGCCTTATTACTTGCTGTGGGACCTCTCTCCTCTGTCTGGGTGCTGGGCCGAAATAACTGAAAGTGGCCTTCTCTAGTGGTGGGTGATATGACGCATGATTCCTTGCTGTGGGACCTCTCTCCTCTGTCTGGGTGCTGGGGCCGAAATAACTGAAAGTGGCCTTCTCCAGTGGTGGGTGATAAGGCGCATGATTCCTTGCTGTGGGACCTCTCTCCTCGGTCTGGGTGCCTAGCCTAAATAACTGAAAGTGGCCTTCTCCAGTGGTGGGTGATATGACACTTTATTCCTTGCTGTGGGACCTCTCTCCTCTGTCTGGGTGCTGGGCCAAAATAACTGAAAGTGACCTTCTCCAGTACTGGGTGATATGACGACTTATTTCTTGCTGTGGGACCTCTCTCCTCTGTCTGGGTGCTGGGGCCGAAATAACTGAAAGTGGCCTTCTCCAGTGGTGGGTGATATGACGCATGATTCCTTGCTGTGGGACCTCTCTCCTCTGTCTGGGTGCTGGGTCGAAATATCTGAAAGTGGCCTTCTCCAGTGGTGGGTGATATGACGCATGATTCCTTACTGTGGGACCTCTCTCCTCTGTCTGGGTGCTGGGCCGAAATAACTGAAAGTGGCCTTCTCCAGTGGTGGGTGATATGACGCATGATTCCTTGCTGTGGGACCTCTCTCCTCTGTCTGGGTGCTGTGGCCGAAATAACTGAAAGTGGCCTTCTCCAGTGGTGGGTGATATGACGCATTATTCCTTGCTGTGGGACCTCTCTCCTCTGTCTGGGTGCTGGGCCGAAATAACTGAAAGTGGCCTTCTCCAGTGGTGGGTGATATGACGCATGATTCCTTGCTGTGGGACCTCTCTCCTCTGTCTGGGTGCTGGGCCGAAATAACTGAAAGTGGCCTTCTCCAGTGGTGGGTGATATGACGCATGATTCCTTGCTGTGGGACCTCTCTCCTCGGTCTGGGTGCCTGGCCTAAATAAATGAAAGTGGCCTTCTCCAGTGGTGGGTGACATGACGCCTTATTTCTTGCTGTGGGACCTCTCTCCTCTGTCTGGGTGCTGGGCCGAAATAACTGAAAGTGTCCTTCTCCAGTGGTGGGTGATATGACGCATGATTCCTTGCTGTGGGACCTCTCTCCTCTGTCTGGGTGCTGGGCCGAAATAACTGAAAGTGGACTTCTCTAGTGGTGGGTGAAATGACGCATGATTCCTTGTTGTGGGACCTCTCTCCTATGTCTGGGTGCTGTGCCAAAATAACTGAAAGTGGCCTTCTCTAGTCGTGGGTGATATGACGCATGATTCCTTGCTGTGGGACCTCTCTCCTCTGTCTGGATGTTGGGCCGAAATAACTGAAAGTGGCCTTCTCCAGTGGTAGGTGATATGACGCATGATTCCTTGCTGTGGGACCTCTCGCCTCTGTCTGGGAGCTGGGCCGAAATAACTGAAAGTGGCCTTCTCTAGTGGTGGGTGACATGACGCATGATTCCTTGCTGTGGGACCTCTCTCCTCTGTCTGGGTGCTGGGGCCGAAATAACTGAAAGTGGCCTTCTCCAGTGGTGGGTGATATGACGCATGATTCCTTGCTGTGGGACCTCTCTCCTCTGTCTGGATGCTGGGCCGAAATAACTGAAAGTAGCCTTCTCCAGTGGTAGGTGATATGACGCATGATTCCTTGCTGTGGGACCTCTCGCCTCTGTCTGGGAGCTGGGCCGAAATAACTGAAAGTGGCCTTCTCTAGTGGTGGGTGACATGACGCATGATTCCTTGCTGTGGGACCTCTCTCCTCTGTCTGGGTGCTGGGGCCGAAATAACTGAAAGTGGCCTTCTCCAGTGGTGGGTGATATGACGCATGATTCCTTGCTGTGGGACCTCTCTCCTCTGTCTGGGTGCTGGGGCCGAAATAACTGAAAGTGGCCTTCTCCAGTGGTGGGTGATATGACGCATGATTCCTTGCTGTGGGACCTCTCTCCTCTGTCTGGGTGCTGTGCCGAAATAACTGAAAGTGGCCTTCTCCAGTGGTGGGTGATATGACGAGGTATTCCTTGTTGTGGGACCTCTCTCCTCTGTCTGGGTGCTGGGCCGAAATAACTGAAAGTGTCCTTCTCCAGTAGTGGTTGATATGACGCCTTATTACTTGCTGTGGGACCTCTCTCCTCTGTCTGGGTGCTGGGCCGAAATAACTGAAAGTGGCCTTCTCTAGTGGTGGGTGATATGACGCATGATTCCTTGCTGTGGGACCTCTCTCCTCTGTCTGGGTGCTGGGGCCGAAATAACTGAAAGTGGCCTTCTCCAGTGGTGGGTGATAAGACGCATGATTCCTTGCTGTGGGACCTCTCTCCTCGGTCTGGGTGCCTAGCCTAAATAACTGAAAGTGGCCTTCTACAGTGGTGGGTGATATGACACTTTATTCCTTGCTGTGGGACCTCTCTCCTCTGTCTGGGTGCTGGGCCAAAATAACTGAAAGTGACCTTCTCCAGTACTGGGTGATATGACGACTTATTTCTTGCTGTGGGACCTCTCTCCTCTGTCTGGGTGCTGGGGCCGAAATAACTGAAAGTGGCCTTCTCCAGTGGTGGGTGATATGACGCATGATTCCTTGCTGTGGGACCTCTCTCCTCTGTCTGGGTGCTGGGTCGAAATATCTGAAAGTGGCCTTCTCCAGTGGTGGGTGATATGACGCATGATTCCTTACTGTGGGACCTCTCTCCTCTGTCTGGGTGCTGTGCCAAAATAACTGAAAGTGGCCTTCTCTAGTGGTGGGTGATATGACGCATGATTCCTTGCTGTGGGACCTCTTTCCTCTTTCTGGGTGCTGTGGCCGAAATAACTGAAAGTGGCCTTCTCCAGTGGTGGGTGATATGACGCATTATTCCTTGCTGCGGGACCTCTCTCCTCTGTCTGGGTGCTGGGGCCAAAATAACTGAAAGTGGCCTTCTCCAGTGTTGGGTGATATGACGCATGATTCCTTGCTGTGGGGCCTCTCTCCTCTGTCTGGGTGCCTGGCCTAAATAACTGAAAGTGGCCTTCTCTAGTGGTGGGTGATATGACGCCATATTTCTTGCTGTGGGACCTCTCTCCTCTGTCTGGGTGCTGGGCCGAAATAACTGAAAGTGGCCTTCTCCAGTGGTGGGTGATATGACGCATGATTCCTTGCTGTGGGACCTCTCTCCTCTGTCTGGGTGCTGGGCCGAAATAACTGAAAGTGGCCTTCTCCAGTGGTGGGTGATATGACGCATGATTCCTTGCTGTGGGACCTCTCTCCTCTGTCTGGGTGCTGGGGCCGAAATAACTGAAAGTGGCCTTCTCCAGTGGTGGGTGATATGACGCATGATTCCTTGCTGTGGGACCTCTCTCCTCTGTCTGGGTGCTGGGCCGAAATAACTGAAAGTGGCCTTCTCTAGTGGTGGGTGATATGACGCATGATTCCTTGCTGTGGGACCTCTCTCCTCTGTCTGGGTGCTGGGGCCGAAATAACAGAAAGTGGCCTTCTCCAGTGGTGGGTGATATAACGCATGATTCCTTGCTGTGGGACCTCTCTCCTCGGTCTGGGTGCCTGGCCTAAATAAATGAAAGTGGCCTTCTCCAGTGGTGGGTGACATGACGCCTTATTTCTTGCTGTGGGACCTCTCTCCTCTGTCTGGGTGCTGGGCCGAAATAACTGAAAGTGTCCTTCTCCAGTGGTGGGTGATATGACGCATGATTCCTTGCTGTGGGACCTCTCTCCTCTGTCTGGGTGCTGGGCCGAAATAACTGAAAGTGGACTTCTCTAGTGGTGGGTGAAATGACGCATGATTCCTTGTTGTGGGACCTCTCTCCTATGTCTGGGTGCTGTGCCAAAATAACTGAAAGTGGCCTTCTCTAGTCGTGGGTGATATGACGCATGATTCCTTGCTGTGGGACCTCTCTCCTCTGTCTGGATGCTGGGCCGAAATAACTGAAAGTGGCCTTCTCCAGTGGTAGGTGATATGACGCATGATTCCTTGCTGTGGGACCTCTCGCCTCTGTCTGGGAGCTGGGCCGAAATAACTGAAAGTGGCCTTCTCCAGTGGTGGGTGATATGACGCATGATTCCTTGCTGTGGGACCTCTCTCCTCTGTCTGGATGCTGGGCCGAAATAACTGAAAGTGGCCTTCTCCAGTGGTAGGTGATATGACGCATGATTCCTTGCTGTGGGACCTCTCGCCTCTGTCTGGGAGCTGGGCCGAAATAACTGAAAGTGGCCTTCTCTAGTGGTGGGTGACATGACGCATGATTCCTTGCTGTGGGACCTCTCTCCTCTGTCTGGGTGCTGGGGCCGAAATAACTGAAAGTGGCCTTCTCCAGTGGTGGGTGATATGACGCATGATTCCTTGCTGTGGGACCTCTCTCCTCTGTCTGGGTGCTGGGGCCGAAATAACTGAAAGTGGCCTTCTCCAGTGGTGGGTGATATGACGCATGATTCCTTGCTGTGGGACCTCTCTCCTCTGTCTGGGTGCTGTGCCGAAATAACTGAAAGTGGCCTTCTCCAGTGGTGGGTGATATGACGAGGTATTCCTTGTTGTGGGACCTCTCTCCTCTGTCTGGGTGCTGGGCCGAAATAACTGAAAGTGTCCTTCTCCAGTAGTGGTTGATATGACGCCTTATTCCTTGCTGTGGGACCTCTCTCCTCTGTCTGGGTGCTGGGCCGAAATAACTGAAAGTGGCCTTCTCTAGTGGTGGGTGATATGACGCATGATTCCTTGCTGTGGGACCTCTCTCCTCTGTCTGGGTGCTGGGGCCGAAATAACTGAAAGTGGCCTTCTCCAGTGGTGGGTGATAAGACGCATGATTCCTTGCTGTGGGACCTCTCTCCTCGGTCTGGGTGCCTAGCCTAAATAACTGAAAGTGGCCTTCTCCAGTGGTGGGTGATATGACACTTTATTCCTTGCTGTGGGACCTCTCTCCTCTGTCTGGGTGCTGGGCCAAAATAACTGAAAGTGACCTTCTCCAGTACTGGGTGATATGACGACTTATTTCTTGCTGTGGGACCTCTCTCCTCTGTCTGGGTGCTGGGGCCGAAATAACTGAAAGTGGCCTTCTCCAGTGGTGGGTGATATGACGCATGATTCCTTGCTGTGGGACCTCTCTCCTCTGTCTGGGTGCTGGGTCGAAATATCTGAAAGTGGCCTTCTCCAGTGGTGGGTGATATGACGCATGATTCCTTACTGTGGGACCTCTCTCCTCTGTCTGGGTGCTGGGGTCGAAATAATTGAAAGTGGCCTTCTCCAGTGGTGGGTGATATGACGCATGATTCCTTGCTGTGGGGCCTCTCTCCTCGGTCTGGGTGCCTGGCCTAAATAACTGAAAGTGGCCTTCTCCAGAAGTGGGTGATATGACGCCTTATTTCTTGCTTTGGGACCTCTCTCCTCTGTCTGGGTGCTGGTCGAAATAACTGAAAGTGGCCTTCTCCAGTGGTGGGTGATATGACGCATGATTCCTTGCTGTGGGACCTCTCTCCTCTGTCTGGGTGCTGGTCCGAAATAACTGAAAGTGGCCTTCTCCAGTGGTGGGTGATATGACGCATGATTCCTTGCTGTGGGACCTCTCTCCTCTGTCTGGGTGCTGGGGCCGAAATAACTGAAAGTGGCCTTCTCCAGTGGTGGGTGATATGACGCATGATTCCTTGCTGTGGGACCTCTCTCCTCTGTCTGGGTGCTGTGCCGAAATAACTGAAAGTGGCCTTCTCCAGTGGTGGGTGATATGACGAGGTATTCCTTGTTGTGGGACCTCTCTCCTCTGTCTGGGTGCTGGGCCGAAATAACTGAAAGTGGCCTTCTCCAGTAGTGGTTGATATGACGCCTTATTCCTTGCTGTGGGACCTCTCTCCTCTGTCTGGGTGCTGGGCCGAAATAACTGAAAGTGGCCTTCTCTAGTGGTGGGTGATATGACGCATGATTCCTTGCTGTGGGACCTCCCTCCTCTGTCTAAGTGCTGTGCCAAAATAACTGAAAGTGGCCTTCTCTAGTGGTGGGTGATATGACGCATGATTCCTTGCTGTGGGACCTCTTTCCTCTTTCTGGGTGCTGTGGCCGAAATAACTGAAAGTGGCCTTCTCCAGTGGTGGGTGATATGACGCATTATTCCTTGCTGCGGGACCTCTCTCCTCTGTCTAGGTGCTGGGGCCGAAATAACTGAAAGTGGCCTTCTCCAGTGTTGGGTGATATGACGCATGATTCCTGGCTGTGGGACCTCTCTCCTCGGTCTGGGTGCCTGGCCTAAATAACTGAAAGTGGCCTTCTCCAGTGGTTGGTGATATGACGCCTTATTTCTTGCTGTGGGACCTCTCTCCTCTGTCTGGGTGCTGGGCCGAAATAACTGAAAGTGGCCTTCTCCAGTGGTGGGTGATATGACGCATGATTCCTTGCTGTGGGACCTCTCTCCTCTGTCTGGATGCTGAGGCCGAAATAATTGAAAGTGGCCTTCTCCAGTGGTGGGTGATATGACGCATGATTTCTTGCTGCGGGACCTCTCTCCTCTGTCTGGGTGCTGGGCCGAAATAACTGAAAGTGGCCTTCTCCAGTTGTGGGTGATATGGCGCATGATTCCTGGCTGTGGGACCTCTCTCCTCGGTCTGGGTGTCTGGCCTAAATAACTGAAAGTGGCCTTCTCCAGTGGTGGGTGATATGACGCATGATTCCTTGCTGTGGGACCTCTCTCCTCTGTCTGGGTGCTGGGTCGAAATAACTGAAAGTGGCCTTCTCCAGTGGTGGGTGATATGACGCATGATTCCTTGCTGTGGGACCTCTCTCCCTGTCTGGGTGCTGTGCCGAAATAACTGAAAGTGGCCTTCTCCAGTGGTGGGTGATATGACGAGGTATTCCTTGTTGTGGGACCTCTCTCCTCTGTCTGGGTGCGGGGCCGAAATAACTGAAAGTGGCCTTCTCCAGTGGTGGTTGATATGACGCCTTATTCCTTGCTGTGGGACCTCTCTCCTCTGTCTGGGTGCTGGGCCGAAATAACTGAAAGTGGCCTTCTCTAGTGGTGGGTGATATGACGCATGATTCCTTGCTGTGGGACCTCTCTCCTCTGTCTGGGTGCTGGGGCCGAAATAACTGAAAGTGGCCCTCTCCAGTGGGGGGTGATATGACGCATGATTCCTGGCTGTGGGACCTCTCTCCTCGGTCTGGGTGCCTTGCCTAAATAACTGAAAGTGGCCTTCTCCAGTGGTGGTTGGTATGACACCTTATTCCTTGCTGTGGGACCTCTCTCCTCTGTCTGGGTGCTGGGCCGAAATAACTGAAAGTGACCTTCTCCAGTGGTGGGTGATATGACGCATGATTCCTTGCTGTGGGACCTCTCTCATCTGTTTGGGTGCTGGGGCCGAAATAACTGAAAGTGGCCTTCTCCAGTGGTGGGTGATATGACGCATGATTCCTTGCTGTGGGGCCTCTCTCCTCTGTCTGGGTGCCTGGCCTAAATAAATGAAAGTGGCCTTCTCCAGTGGTGGGTGATATGACGCCTTATTTCTTGCTGTGGGACCTCTCTCCTCTGTCTGGGTGCTGGGCCGAAATAACTGAAAGTGGCCTTCTCCAGTGGTGGGTGATATGACGCATGATTCCTTGCTGTGGGACCTCTCTCCTCTGTCTGGGTGCTGGGCCGAAATAACTGAAAGTGGCCTTCTCCAGTGGTGGGTGATATGACGCATGATTCCTTGCTGTGGGACCTCTCTCCTCTGTCTGGGTGCTGGGGCCGAAATAACTGAAAGTGGCCTTCTCCAGTGGTGGGTGATATGACGCATGATTCCTTGCTGTGGGACCTCTCTCCTCGGTTTGGGTGCCTGGCCTAAATAACTGAAAGTGGCCTTCTCCAGTGGTGGGTGATATGACACCTTATTCCTTGCTGTGGGACCTCTCTCCTCTGTCTGGGTGCTGGGCCTAAATAACTGAAAGTGGCCTTCTCCAGTGTTGGGTGACATGACGCCTTATTTCTTGCTGTGGGACCTCTCACCTCTGTCTGGGTGCTGGGCCGAAATAACTGAAAGTGGCCTTCTCCAGTGGTGGGTGATATGACGCATGATTCCTTGCTGTGGGACCTCTCTCCTCTGTCTAGGTGCTGGGCCGAAATAACTGAAAGTGGACTTCTCTAGTGGTGGGTGAAATGACGCATGATTCCTTGCTGTGGGACCTCTCTCCTCTGTCTGGGTGCTGTGCCAAAATAACTGAAAGTGGCCTTCTCTAGTCGTGGGTGATATGACGCATGATTCCTTGCTGTGGGACCTCTCGCCTCTGTCTGGGAGCTGGGCCGAAATAACTGAAAGTGGCCTTCCCTAGTGGTGGGTGATATGACGCCTTATTCCTTGCTGTGGGACCTCTCTCCTCTGTCTGGGTGCTGGGGCCGAAATAACTGAAAGTGGACTTCTCTAGTGGTGGGTGATATGACGCATGATTCCTTGCTGTGGGACTTCTCTCCTCTGTCTGGGTGATGGGGCCGAAATAACTGAAAGTGGCCTTCTCCAGTGGTGGGTGATATGACGCATGATTCCTTGCTGTGGGACCTCTCTCCTCGGTCTGGGTGCCTAGCCTAAATAACTGAAAGAGGCCTTCTCCATTGGTGGGTGATATGACACTTTATTCCTTGCTGTGGGACCTCTCTCCTCTGTCTGGGTGCAGGGCTAAAATAACTGAAAGTGACCTTCTCCAGTATTGGGTGATATGACGACTTATTTCTTGCTGTGGGACCACTCTCCTCGGTCTGGGTGCTGGGGCCGAAATAACTGAAAGTGGCCTTCTCCAGTACTGGGTGATATGACGACTTATTTCTTGCTGTGGGACCTCTCTCCTCTGTCTGGGTGCTGGGTCGAAATATCTGAAAGTGGCCTTCTCCAGTGGTGGGTGATATGACGCATGATTCCTTGCTGTGGGACCTCTCTCCTCTGTCTGGGTGCTGGGCCGAAATAACTAAAAGTGACCTTCTCCAGTACTGGGTGATATGACGACTTATTTCTTGCTGTGGGACCTCTCTCCTCTGTCTGTGTGCTGGGCCGAAATAACTGAAAGTGGCCTTCTCCAGTGGTGGGTGATATGACGCATGATTCCTTGCTGTGGGACCTCTCTCCTCTGTCTGGGTGCTGGTCCGAAATAACTGAAAGTGGCCTTCTCCAGTGGTGGGTGATATGACGCATGATTCCTTGCTGTGGGACCTCTCTCCTCTGTCTGGGTGCTGGGGCTGAAATAACTGAAAGTGGCCTTCTCCAGTGGTGGGTGATATGACGCATGATTCCTTGCTGTGGGGCCTCTCTCCTCGGTCTGGGTGCTTGGCCTAAATAACTGAAAGTGGCCTTCTCCAGTGGTGGGTGATATGACGCCATATTTCTTGCTTTGGGACCTCTCTCCTCTGTCTGGGTGCTGGGCCGAAATAACTGAAAGTGGCCTTCTCCAGTTGTGGGTGATATGACGCATGATTCCTTGCTGTGGGACCTCTCTCCTCTGTCTGGGTGCTGGTCCGAAATAACTGAAAGTGGCCTTCTCCAGTGGTGGGTGATATGACGCATGATTCCTTGCTGTGGGACCTCTCTCCTCGGTCTGGGTGCCTAGCCTAAATAACTGAAAGTGGCCTTCTCCAGTGGTGGGTGATATGACACCATATTCCTTGCTGTGGGACCTCTCTCCTCTGTCTGGGTGCAGAGCTAAAATAACTGAAAGTGACCTTCTCCAGTATTGGGTGATATGACGACTTATTTCTTGCTGTGGGACCACTCTCCTCGGTCTGGGTGCTGGGGCCGAAATAACTGAAAGTGGCCTTCTCCAGTGGTGGGTGATATGACGCATGATTCCTTGCTGTGGGAACTCTCTCCTCTGTCTGGGTGCTGAGGCCGAAATAATTGAAAGTGGCCTTCTCCAGTGGTGGGTGATATGACGCATGATTTCTTGCTGTGGGACCTCTCTCCTCTGTCTGGGTGCTGGAGCCGAAATAACTGAAAGTGGCCTTCTCCAGTGGTGGGTGATATGGCGCATGATTCCTGGCTGTGGGACCTCTCTCCTCGGTCTGGGTGTCTGGGCATAAATAACTGAAAGTGGCCTTCTCCAGTGGTGGGTGATATGACGCATGATTCCTTGCTGTGGGACCTCTCTCCTCTGTCTGGGTGCTGTGCCGAAATAACTGAAAGTGGCCTTCTCCAGTGGTGGGTGATATGACGCATGTATTCCTTGTTGTGGGACCTCTCTCCTCTGTCTGGGTGCTGGGCCGAAATAACTGAAAGTGGCCTTCTCCAGTGGTGGTTGATATGACGCCTTATTCCTTGCTGTGGGACCTCTCTCCTCTGTCTGGGTGCTGGGCCGAAATAACTGAAAGTGGCCTTCTCCAGTGGTGGGTGATATGACGCATGATTCCTTGCTGTGGGACCTCTCTCCTCTGTCTGGGTGCTGGGGCCGAAATAACTGAAAGTGGCCTTCTCCAGTGGTGGGTGATATGACGCATGATTCCTTGCTGTGGGACCTCTCTCCTCGGTTTGGGTGCCTGGCCTAAATAACTGAAAGTGGCCTTCTCCAGTGGTGGGTGATATGACACCTTATTCCTTGCTGTGGGACCTCTCTCCTCTGTCTGGGTGCTGGGCCTAAATAACTGAAAGTGGCCTTCTCCAGTGGTGGGTGACATGACGCCTTATTTCTTGCTGTGGGACCTCTCACCTCTGTCTGGGTGCTGGGCCGAAATAACTGAAAGTGTCCTTCTCCAGTGGTGGGTGATATGACGCATGATTCCTTGCTGTGGGACCTCTCTCCTCTGTCTAGGTGCTGGGCGAAATAACTGAAAGTGGACTTCTCTAGTGGTGGGTGAAATGACGCATGATTCCTTGCTGTGGGACCTCTCTCCTCTGTCTGGGTGCTGTGCCAAAATAACTGAAAGTGGCCTTCTCTAGTCGTGGGTGATATGACGCATGATTCCTTGCTGTGGGACCTCTCGCCTCTGTCTGGGAGCTGGGCCGAAATAACTGAAAGTGGCCTTCCCTAGTGGTGGGTGATATGACGCCTTATTCCTTGCTGTGGGACCTCTCTCCTCTGTCTGGGTGCTGGGGCCGAAATAACTGAAAGTGGACTTCTCTAGTGGTGGGTGATATGACGCATGATTCCTTGCTGTGGGACTTCTCTCCTCTGTCTGGGTGATGGGGCCGAAATAACTGAAAGTGGCCTTCTCCAGTGGTGGGTGATATGACGCATGATTCCTTGCTGTGGGACCTCTCTCCTCGGTCTGGGTGCCTAGCCTAAATAACTGAAAGAGGCCTTCTCCATTGGTGGGTGATATGACACTTTATTCCTTGCTGTGGGACCTCTCTCCTCTGTCTGGGTGCAGGGCTAAAATAACTGAAAGTGACCTTCTCCAGTATTGGGTGATATGACGACTTATTTCTTGCTGTGGGACCACTCTCCTCGGTCTGGGTGCTGGGGCCGAAATAACTGAAAGTGGCCTTCTCCAGTACTGGGTGATATGACGACTTATTTCTTGCTGTGGGACCTCTCTCCTCTGTCTGGGTGCTGGGTCGAAATATCTGAAAGTGGCCTTCTCCAGTGGTGGGTGATATGACGCATGATTCCTTGCTGTGGGACCTCTCTCCTCTGTCTGGGTGCTGGGCCGAAATAACTAAAAGTGACCTTCTCCAGTACTGGGTGATATGACGACTTATTTCTTGCTGTGGGACCTCTCTCCTCTGTCTGTGTGCTGGGCCGAAATAACTGAAAGTGGCCTTCTCCAGTGGTGGGTGATATGACGCATGATTCCTTGCTGTGGGACCTCTCTCCTCTGTCTGGGTGCTGGTCCGAAATAACTGAAAGTGGCCTTCTCCAGTGGTGGGTGATATGACGCATGATTCCTTGCTGTGGGACCTCTCTCCTCTGTCTGGGTGCTGGGGCCGAAATAACTGAAAGTGGCCTTCTCCAGTGGTGGGTGATATG
>JAKVIS010002972.1:0-19681 GCA_033119425.1 Bufotes viridis | reverse complement strand
AGTATTGGGGAGCACAGTGGCACAGTATTCAGGGTAATAGGATGATTGTCCAGAAGATGGGAGGATGATGGAAAAGTAGTAAACTAAGATTTTTTGTTGTCAAACTGCAGAGACAGAAAATGTATGCATAAAAGATAAATGGTGGGGCTGTGCTTTTAAACCAGAGACCACTTGCGGGGAACACTGGCGCGGATAATCACAGCAGTCCTCCACTGCTACTTCTGATGTCTGTACCGACCAACCAAACGCAGGTTCCTCAATACGTCCTTTCCTTTCAAAGCAAGCGATCGGACATAGTGTAGTACATCCAGCTGCTTATCACAAAGTGTGCTGTTATTGTACTTACAAGATAAGATGCTGGTCACCAGTCCAATACATAAAAATGCAGGTAAAATCACTGCCTACCCGACCCGGGTTTCGCCGATAGCTTCTTCAGGGGTTCTGAGTCCATAGGCAATCAGTATAATTTAAAACCACGGAAGGTTCATGACCTCATTTTTACATCACTGCCGCTTACTCACACAACAAATACTTATTTCAGTAAGAGTTATTCACATCCATATAATAAAACAATGTATATAAAACAATAACTATTAGCCATAATATCATTTGCTATTAATTTCAAATCACATAAATATCCAAAATTTACTATATAAAAGAAACTATACAATGGTGCTACGCCCTGGTGTTGAAATATCTAACAGCCACAACTTCTCCTTCAAGAACCCTCAATCCAAGGAAAGGGGGGCTGGATGCTAATTGGGAAGGAAATATACAATTAAATACTCTAGAGGGAAAGAAACGGATGTTGAAATATGCAATTCTGACCGAGAATGGTGAAAGAAATTGTGTGTGCGGGTTACAGATTGGAAACTATGATGGGAAAGTAATAACACAAATGGAAATTCAATCAGATGTGAGTTAACGTCAGAAGGTACTGGTGAAACAGCGTGATCGTATGCAAGAGATGGA
This sequence comes from Bufotes viridis, assembly GCA_033119425.1. Classification (NCBI taxonomy): domain Eukaryota; kingdom Metazoa; phylum Chordata; class Amphibia; order Anura; family Bufonidae; genus Bufotes; species Bufotes viridis. The sequence continues at coordinate 18,709 of JAKVIS010002972.1, read as the reverse complement.
GAGCAGACTATCACCTGTGGAGGATTCATTAAGCAAACTTGAGAAAGACTCTCAAACAGATTAATGGTGCTATAGAAAACAAAATAACGGAAATGGAAGATAGGTCTAGAAGGGTGAACTTGAGATGGATGGGAATACCAGAGGGGAAGGAGGGGTCAGATTGTATTTAATTTATTGAAAAATGGATTTTTTGAGAATTGGAGGCCTGGGATATTGTCTATTGTTTCTGAAAAGTTTGTAATTGATGGAATAAGAATAGGAGCATATGCAGATTATTCAGTGGCCACTAGTGCTCAAAGGAAAACATATGATGGTATAAAAGAGATTTAGGCAGGCCGGATTAAATACAACTCATTTTTTCCAGCCAAATTGCAGTGAGTTTTCTATCGGGATAAGGTTCTGTTTTAACTCCTCAAAATAACTAAATGAATGGCTAGATTTGAAGGGCTCGGGTGAAAAGTAGTAGTGTATGAAGGAGGCGGGGTTGGATATAAGGAGTTTATCATGCATGGAAAAGAGGATCTCTGTGGTTATGATCTCGGGAGCAGAATTGGGGGTTTGGGGATTACGGGGTGGATTGGGCTCTCCTGAGAGAGAGTTTTTTCTCTCTTTCTCCCATTTTCGATATGGCTGTCTTCATTTGTTCTCTGAATGATAATAGGGTCCTATGGGTGGTAGACTCTAAAAACAATAAACTTTATTGATATTCATTAAAATAAACAACACGGGATCGATGCATTCTATATGTATAAATAAAGATTCCCCAAAACCACATAATATTCTATACAGGATATGTGGTATAACAGCAGGGAGGAAAATGGGCAATACGATGATGGAAAATAGGCTATGAGGCTGACAGTTGTGGTATCCCTACCGTATCCACTCATATATCCCTCAGCCAAGCAACGCAGCCTGATGGTGGTGGGTCTCTGTCCACGTGCCTATCCTAGAACCTGCGTATCCTAACACTTTCAACGCTTGCGTTTCCCTACCAAAGGTTTACTCAGGGGTTAATATAGTAAACAAATGCGTACAAAGATGAAAAAGATATAAGATCCAGCCCCTCAGAAGTCCTCTGAGGTCCTGGACATCAGAGGACTTCTGAGGGGCTGGATGCCGTATGTGACTGCGACAATATATACGTCATGTGACGGGTGTTGCCTCACTCTCATCAGGTATAGCTGGTTGAAACCAGCCCCCTCTTCTGTCATGGTTATGGTTATATCTTTTTTCATCTTTGTACACATTTGGTTTTGCTATATTAACCCCTGAGGAACCCTTTGGTAGGGAAACACGTTAAGTGTTTAGTGTGTTAAGGATACGCAGGGTTCTAGGGATAGGCACGTGGACAAAGACCCACCACCATCAGGTGCGTTCTTTGGGCTGAGGGATATAAGGGATACGGTAGGATACCACACCTGTCGCCTCATAGCCTATTTCCCATCATTGCTATTACCCATTTTCCTCCCTGCTGTTATCCACATATCCTGTATAGTATATTATGTGGTTTTGGGGAATTCTTTATTTATACATATAGAAGTTATCGGATTCGCCGTGTTGTTTATTTTTAATGAATATCAATAAAGTTTATTGTTTTTAGAGTCTACCACCCATAGGGACCCTAATATTACATGTAAAGTGGAGACCTATTATTATGATCTAATTTGTTTTGGGCTTGGTTCTCTGAATGATAAGATTTATTTCATTAATGTACGAGGGCTAAGAGAAAGGTTAAAAAGGTGTGCGGTGTTTGACTGGGTGGTGAGGTACTTGCTGGCCGTCATCTGCCTACAGGAAACACATTTGGATAAGGAACTTTTGAATTATGTGGAAAAAAAGGTGGATAGGAGCACAATATCATTCAGTGTATACTTGATACTCAGAGGGGTTTCTATAATGGTGCATAATAGAGTTAACTATGAGTATAGTTCAGTTAAGGCGGATGACTGTTGCAGGTATCTCTTCCTTCAGTGTAAAATTAATGGTATTTGATGGTAATTGCAAACATTTATATTCCACCCCGCACAAACCGGATGTATTTTACAAGATACAAAAATATATGATGGAGAGACAAGAATGAACATTAATTGCAGTGGGGATTATAATGCAGTGATGGATCCAAGTAGAGACAAATTATCTAATAGTAAGGCCCCATTCCACACGTCCAGCAATTCTGTTCCGCATTTTGCGGAACGGAGTTGCGGACCCATTCATCCTATGGGGACACTCTATGTCCCGCCCGTGTCACAGTCCCAAGCTGTTCCCAAAAAAAAAATAGAACATGTCCTATTCTTGTCTGCAATTGTGGACAAGAAAAGGCATTTCTATATAGTGCTGGCGATGTGCGGTCCACAAATTGCGGAACACACATCGCTGATGTCCGTGTTTTTCAGTACCCATGGATCCGTAAAACACTTGCGGACGTGTGAATGGGGCCTAAGACTTCACAAAGTAACACTAATTTGGCCAGATTGATATCCGAATTTGGATGGGGTTGATGTCTGGCGATTATATAATCCAGAAGATAAGATGTTTTCCTGCTATTTAAAGACACATCAAACATGGTCAAGGATTGATATGCTCTTTGGTAATAGGAAATTACTAGATAAAATATAACATGTATAAAATACGTACCTTTGGTTATGACAGATCATTGTGCTTTGAGTAACGGGAGATAGGGCCTATAACTAAACAGGTCCCTATAATATTCAGATTTAATCCCCACTGGTTAAACTTGTTTAAAGGTCTGGATGGTATGAAAGAAGTGAGGTTATTTTTTCTGTAAATAAAGGGTCAGCTAAAAAGCAGATTGTTTGGGATACTGGCCAAGGCATTTTTGAGGGGTATACTAGGTTAACAAGTAAGTAATTGGAAAAAACAAGCAAATAATAAAATTCAGATTGCAGAACAGAATTTAACCACTTCACATCCGGGCCATTTCCCCCTTCCTGACAGAGCCATTTTTTCAAGTCACGTTTATGTGGTGAATGATAACTTTAAAATGCTTTTACTTATCCAGGCTATTCTTAGATTGTTTTCTCGTCACATATTGTACTTCATGACAGTGGTAAAATTGAGTCAAAAATGCATTTTTAATTATAAAAATATACAAAATTTACCCAAAATTTGGAGAAATTTGCAAATTTGCAAATGTCAATTTCTCTACTTTTATAATAGATAGTAATACCTCTAAATATAGTTATTACTTTACATTCCCATATGTCTACTTCATGTTTGGATCATTTTGTGAATGTCATTTTATTTTTGGGGACGTTAGAAGGCTTAGAAGTTTAGAAGCAGATCTTTCTTTTGAGAACATTTTCAAACCCACTTTTAAGGACCTGTTCAAGTCTGAAGTCACTTTGTGAGACACATAATAGAAAACCACCCAAAAATGACCCCATTTTAGAAAATACACCCCTCAAGAGATTCGATTTGTTTTAAACGTTGTTAACCCTTTAGGTGCTCCACAGAATTAATCGAAAATGGAGATGGAATTTCAGAATTTCACTTTTTTGCGTAGATTTTCCATTTTAATAATTTTTCCTCTAACAAAGCAAGGGTTAACAGCTAAACAAAATAGCAATAACAAGAATGACAAGACAGGTGCACACTGCGGTCTTACTAAGCCCCTCAAACTGATGTTAAAATTTAAAAATTAGTTAACATATCCTGCTGTGGAGGACATATTGACCGCGAGCACCACGCTCAAGGTTTCTTAAGTAGCTCAGGACCTAACACTCACCTACCTGTGCCGTATGGGCAATACCAGGGGCCAGTGGGCATAAATTACAGGAATGTACAGGCCGACTCACAGCAAACTCTCAGTTACCTCCAGCATGTAGCCATGCCTGCAATGGGAGGAGGGAGAAGGCTGTGAGCCCCCCAAGACTGGCTGATATGGCCCACGCCTCACAGGTGCACCTAAATGTAGCCTGTGGATGGAAAACAGGATACATTTACATAGGAGTTTATACACCTCCAAAAATTATATATACAAAACAACTGGAAGGCGGCATGAAGCAGGATGTGCTCAACCCAAAATGCAGTTGTGCATATATATACAAGGGGAGCAGATCCTGCACTTGTGGCCCGTTGCTAATGGCGATCCCCAGCAAAATACATATGGTGGAGGATGCCCAGCAGTGGACCACAAGTACCACAAGAGACATCCTACACAAGATGGCAATTGGTGTGGATGTGATAAATAATATAACAATAAAGAAATAACAAATGACAAGACACGTGCACGCTGCGGTGTCTTACTAAGCCCTCAAACTGATGTTAGAATTGAGAGATAAGTCAACATATCCTGCTGTGGAGGACATGTCTAAGCCTGAGCACCACGCCATGGTTTCTCAAGCAGCTCGGGACCTAACACTCACTTACCTAGTGCTGTATGGGCAATACCAGGGGCCAGTGGGCTAAATTACAGGAATGTAAAGGCCAACTCGCAGCAAACTGCGATACCTAATATGTCTACTTTTATTTATTCTCACTTTACCACAATAATATAATTTTTTAAACAAAAAATGATGTTTTAATGTCTCCATGTTCAGAGAGCTATAGTTTTATTTGCTTTTTGAGCAATTTTCTTATGTAGGGGCTCATTTTTGTAGAATGAGGTGACTGTTTTATTGGTACCATTTTGTGGGACTTACGCATTTTTGATCAGCATTGGTGTTGCACTTTTTGTGATGTAAGGTGACAAAAATAGCTTTTTTTGACACAGTTTTTATTTTTTATGGTGTTTTTTTGGACAGAATGGATCATGTGATATATTTATAGAGCCGGCCGTCATTGACGCTGGCAATACCAAATATGTCTATTTTATTTATTTTTTTTAATATTTTTTTTAATTACTTAATTGGGGAATTTTTTTTCACATGTGAAACCTTTTTTTCCATAAAACATTATTTTACACTTAGTGGCCCCCATGATAGGTCATCACAAGACCTCTGGGGACATTTTATTTTTTTATTTTTTTTTCACTGTAACTGGGGCTGACGCACACGCCGTGTAAGCTGTGCTCTACCCTGATTGATCCGAGGGTTCCACCGCCTCCGATCCCTGGACACGTCCTCTTCAACACCCTCCTTGTCTCCATGTCGTGACTGCCCGCTCCTATCTGGTGCTTCATGGATGGTTCCTGTCTCCGGTCCCCGCCCGCTCTTCTTTACCTCTCCGCTCTTTGTTCCTCTGCGTCCTCGTCGTCCGCTCCTCCCACCGGTCTCAGGATCGAGGTTTGAAGAGATGCTGCCCTGTGTCCTCCACAGTCTGTATGTTTGATCTATCCTCCCTTTTGTTTCCTGTGCATACCCTCCGACCCTTTTGTGTTTGCTTCATTACACCAAAGGTCCGCTCTATTTGTTGTTCTTCTGATTTTATTATCGGACTGGTACTGGCTGTATTTTGGATGAACTATTTGATTAACTATTTTTGCCCTTTATTTTATTTTTATTTTACCATAGCAAGTCTTGACCAGATTGTTTATGCATTTTCCTCTGGTAATTAATATAAGAAGGAAAAGAGGAGAAGGAAAAAAACGGAAAGAGAAGGAAAACAAAAATGGCCCTCTAAGCAAAATAGGCATTCTGCTCGAGTATACATCTGCCAAAACAGGCCAGAAATTGACAGAATCGGACAAAATTGAACAATTCTTGAAATCCCCAAAGGTTGTAATTACAAGAGTGGAACAAAAGGGGCGCACGATTTGGATGTAGAAAAGAAGGCGTATCTAGAATGGAAGAAGTATTGGATCATTACATTCAAGAGGTGGGGCAGTGGAGAGACGATGTAAAATGTCTTGTCCAAGAGAATCCTCACCACTCAATGAAATCTTGGAGTGCGGTTAAAAAAATTAAGAGCTAATAAAAGATATTTCAACTCAACTTGGGGTGATTTAGACCGATGTGGTTCTGATAAGAGATGATGTTTCCAAAATACGGGACAGAGTAACTACCATAGAAAAAGTGTGGAGGTCCTGGAGAAGGAAGTTAATATGTTTAAAACAGAAATCCCCATGTTTACCATCTGAGGGTAACACCTTAAAAAAAAGATGGTGGATTTGGAAGACAGGTCTAAGCGATGTAATGTGAAAATTGTGGGTTTACCAGAAGGCATAGAAGGGACAATCCTGGTGATATGATACAGAACTTAATTAATTTTGAGAGTTTTGTAAGGGAACATTTTTCTCGATTATTTTTGTGGAAAGGGCCCATTAGGTTTCAGGGGATAAACCAACTCCTGGAAGGTACCCGTGGATATTTCTTGTGAAGATACTTTTTTTCACAAGATAGGACATGATCCTGAGAAGGGCAAGGGAGTGGCCCCTATCTTATATAATGGAAATAGATTGTCTTTTTTTCCTGATTTCTCTAAGGATATTCAAGAAAAGAGACGTAGTTATACAGAGGTTAAGAGATGACTTAGTGAATAGAATATTAAATCATGAATTTTCTATCTGGCTAAACTGCAGATAATCTCCAATAGTGGGACTAACTTTTTCGATAATCCTGACCTTGTGGTAGATTGGCTTGATCAGAATAACATCTGATCCTCTTTTTTCATTGTATGGGGGAACGAGGAGAGGTGCTCTCTAGTTGAGAGGTCTGTCCTAAGAAGGTGGTGGATCAAGAGCTGAAGGAGATGGGGAGGTGTGTAGTTTGTGGGATGGGTTACGGCGCGTCTCCCAGGTTGGAGGCGGAAGAGGTAGGAACTGTGACTTTTGGGCTGATTGATGTCGAGTTAGAATTCTAACCTGGAATGTTCAGGTCTTGGTGATAAATTAAAAGACGGGCAGTTTGTGATCGGTTCAGAGACATCTTTCAGTGATTGTTATCTTATTGAGACCTACTTACTGAGGGGAGATCCCTCACCTCGGTGGGGGATGGGCCTGCAGACCTATCATTCCACCTTTACTAGCTATTCAAGAGGAATAACAGTATCAATTCACAAAGGGATTGATTTTGTCTGCCTAGCCTCCTCAATCGTTACAGGAGATTTGTCTTTCTTTTATGGAAACTTATTTGTATGCATGGTTCAGAGAAAGTAGGGACCTCTTAGAACATATTCTATTAGGATCTTAGCATCAATGTGACCTGTAAAACATCTAAACTAGGAACTATTGGTCCAGCTTTCTACTTTTTTCTGTCTATAACCCAACAGGATATAGTCTCAGCTTCAATATCAAATTGCTTTAGCCACCACCCCAATTGGGAATTCCACACCACACAGTATACAATTATTGAAAATATATATCTTTATTAATACATCATCCATAATATTAAAAAGTTTATACCAGGGGCATGCATATACTATAAAAGAGGACAGACTGGGAGGTGTAATCCAATTAAACTATCCCTACGTCGAACCACGCACAAACAGATACAGATTTCCTCTAACACATCACCTCCCAATTGCTCCCTAAGTAAAGTGCAAGGTGCCAATCATAAGGGGTTTCATCAAATTGCTTTAGCTCAAGCTTTTGTTATCGCTACCCACTTTGTAAAATGTGTTAAAATTTATATTTTTACTCATGTAATTTTTTCTGGTATAGCAGATCCAATGGTTCAATTTGTATATCACAATGAAATACTGCCAATAGAAAGATATGGACAGGGAAGCTTGATGCGGACATATTGAACACTGCTTCAACTATACAAATGCTAAATAAAATGACTGGAAAATCCAGTAGCCTGTGGTAAGTCCGAAATATATTGCAATAAAAATTTAATGAAAATAGATGTGCAACAATAAAGCACAAATGTGTGCAGGACCTGTAACTGATGAAAGGACTGACATGCCCGCCTATCTGCATGTCTGCAAGTCCTAGCCAGTGAGTACAGTTGAAAGCAGTACAGAGCAGGGCTGGGACAAGGTCCACCACCAACAGAGGCTGAGCTGCCCAAGTGCCCCCTACTCCAACTTGTGGAGTCTTTACTAAATACTGTGATTTTTCCGCCCTATAAGACACACTTTTTCCCCAAAAGTGGGGGAAAAATAGTGCTGCGCCTTATCGGGCGAATCGCGCAAACACTGATACACCGCCACGCTGCTGAAGAGCGCAGCCGGCGTGTTTATCAATGAGGAGGCTGTGGGCGGCATCTTGCTTGCTAATGACAGCAGGCCCGTGCAGTAACTGTATTCTACTACACCGCGCGCTGTAGTAATGTTATAGGCGATGTTTAAAACTATCATCTTGATGTACTGCTGGCAGTAGTACCCTACCTGCAATAATCTATAGTCGCAGGCAGGGCTGGAATCAGGAGGCCAGACGGGCAGGAGGCCGCAGCGTAACTTCACGCGCCTGCTCTGCCCACTTTATGAATGAAGCAGAGCGGCACAGGCGCATGACGCCATGCTGCCGCCTGCTGCCCTTCCGGCCTCCTAACCCAGTCCTGCCTGCGATCGTAGATTATAGCAGGTAGGTAATACTGCCAGCATTGAGTTTAATCAAGATGATAGTTGTAAACAGCGCCTATATATACTTACTACAGCGTGAGCCCGGTATCAGAGTACAACGCACGCCCGCTATTAGCAAACAAATGCCGCCCAAACCCCTGATGGGGGTCATCGCAGCTACTGTTATGGGGAATCTGTGGATGACACATAGCATAAGATGCTATGAGTAATCCACAGATTCCTCCCATAGCTCAGTGTCATTCCCAGATGCCCCCATACAGTGCCATCCACAGATTCCCCATGCAGTTGCCATCCTAGATGCCCCCATACAGTGCCATCCCCAGATACCCCCATACTAAGTGCCATCCCCAGCTCCCCCACATAACAGCGGTTAACCAGAGATCCCCACATAACAGTGCGTCATCCACAGGATGCCCCCATAACGATGTGTCCTCCACAGATGCCCCCATAACAGTGTGTCATCCACAGATCCCCCATAACAGTGCATTATAATAGTGTCGATGCACAGAACACCATTAGTAAAAACCCACCAAAAGTACACCTTTTTGGTTCAAAATATTTTTGCTTGTTTTCCTCCTCAAAAACCTAGGATGCGTCTTATTGGGCGAAAAATACGGTTACTTACTGTTGTAATCACACATAAGTATAAGCAGTTTAATGTACCAATTAACTATAGCTGTAAACAAATGCACAACCTCTTTAGATCCATATAAAGATAGAAATAAAGTGCAAAAACAAGTCATATAAGACAATAACCACATAATCTTAATACCAGCCCCATAGCATTGCGTAATTATACCAGCACAACAGCATCGGCCGGTGCGATTGCGGACCTGGCAGAGTCTGCGTCTCCGGCTGAATAGAATCTAACAGGAATTACCCCGCATAGTGACTGGATACTAACCCCACACTGTAACTAAATTAAAACCAATATGACAATATAGTGGAAAATACTAGCACTACACAGATTCTGCAAACCATAAGTGATTAAAAGTACATAAATATTGACTCACAGGGCGACTCAAAGGTGAATCAAAGGCGACGTCTTCTTTGATTGGAATCATTCTTTTTCTGGCCACCACTCGTCTCCGCAGAATCTGCAAAACTAATAGTTTAGGCTTCTCATTCCATGATTCCAGCACCATCCCCACCTCTGTACAAACTCCCAATGTGTATTGCCCACACAGTAATAAAGTCCACTAAACATGGCAACACAGAGAAGGGGAATCTGTACTATATGACAGCACAGATGGGGGAGCCTGTACTATATGGGGGCTGTACTATAGGGGGCACAGAGGAGGGAAATGTAAATAAAATGTAGTATGACAGACTTGTATGACTTTAAAGGGTTGTAGCGACTTAAAAAGATTCGAACTTAAAATGGAAAACACTGGAGTGGACCTTTACCACGGCGCATGAGCCCCTGAAGCAGCCGTAGACATTGTTTTATAATTATCCAATAAACAAGGACTATTCCTATCCAGGAGTGTCATATCTGCCTGCAGCGCCGTGGTAAAGGTCCACTCAGTGTTTTCCATTTTAAGTTAGATGTCTCTCATCCGCATAACCCAGCGGGACGGGACCTGGCAGCAGCGTGGCGTTTTTCCCTTAGCTGGTGGGGCAGAATCCAGCAAAGCCCGAACAGTTGTTGTGACTCTTTTCACAACCCTTATCTGGTAAGCGCAACTTTTGCCTTTATAAACAATTGCATTGAGACATTCTGCACATGAGGCGCTGTTTCCCTCTTTTTCTCTTACATATATCGACTTAAAAAGATTAAAATAGACAATCGCCAGGACCGGATGGCATACACCCCCGTATCCTAAGGAAATTAAGTGATGTCATAGCCAGACCTTTATTTCTGATATTTACGGACTCTATACTGACAGGGAATGTTCCACAGGATTGGCGCATAGCAAATGTGGTGCCAATATTCAAAAAGGGTCCAAAAACAGAGCCTGGAAATTATAGGTCGGTAAGTTTAACATCTATTGTTGGTAAACTGTTTGAAGGGTTTCTAAGAGATGCAATTTTGGAGAATCTCAATGAAAATAAGCAAATAACGCCATATCAGCATGGCTTCATGAGGGATCGGTCATGCCAAACGAATTTAATCAGTTTCTATGAGGACGTAAGTTCTAGACTTGACAGCGGCGAATCAATGGATGTCATATATTTGGACTTCTCCAAAGCATTTGACACCGTACCTCATAAAAGGTTAGTATATAGAATGAGGATGCTCGGACTGGGGAGAAAATGTCTGTATGTGGGTAAGTGACTGGCTGAGTGACAGAAAACAGAGGGTGGTTATTAATGGTAGATACTCAGATTGGGTCACTGTCACTAGTGGGGTACCTCAGGGGTCAGTATTGGGCCCTATTCTCTTCAATATATTTATTAATGATCTTGTAGAAGGCCTGCACAGTAAAATATCTATTTTTGCAGATGACACTAAACTGTGAGGACAGTTTTCTGCTACAGAGGATCTGGATAGATTGGAGGCTTGGGCAGAGAAATGACAGATGAGGTTTAACACTGACAAATGTAAAGTTATGCACATGGGAAGGAATAATGCAAGTCACCCGTACATATTAAATGGTAAAAAACTCGGTAAGGCCCTTTCACATCAGCGTTTTTGCTTTCCGTCCTAGAGTTCCGTCCTCGGGGCTCTAGGACGGAAAGATACTGATCAGGATTATCCTAATGCATCCTGAATGGAGAGCAATCCGTTCAGGATGCATCAGGATGTCTTCCGTTCAGTATGTGAACGTTTTTTGGACGTTGACAAAAGCGCAGCAAGCTGCGGATTTGTCTCTGTCCAAAAATCCGAAGACATGCCGTAACGCCAGATCCGAATTAATGCCCATTGAAGTGCATTAATCCGGATCCAGCCTTGCTAAACGTTGTTTCGGCGCATCGCCAGATCCGACGTTTAGCTTTTCTCACGTGTTACCATGGCAGCCAGGACGCTAAAGTCCTGGTTGCCATGGTAAAATGTGAGTGGGGAGCAGTATACTTACCATCCGTGCGGCTCCCGGGCGCTCCAGAGTGACGTCAGGGCGCCCCACACGCATGGATCACGTGATCGCATGGATCACGTGATCCATGGGCATGGGGCGCTCTGATGTCATTCAGGAGCGCCCGGAGCCGCACGGATGGTAAGTATACCGCTCCTCCGCTCCCACTACTACTATGGCAACCAGGACTTTAATAGCGTCCTGGCTGCCATAGTAACCTGAAAGCATTTCGAAGACTGATCAGGATCCTGATCAGTCTTCTAATGTCTCAGGCGACTGTGTTCTGACGGATCCGGCGGGACGGAAGTGCCCGCCGGATCCTCAGAACGCAAGTGTGAAAGAGGCCTAACTCTGACATGGAAAAGGATCTAGGAATTTTAATAAATAGCAAATTAGCTGCAAAAACCACTGTCAGGCAGCTACTGCCAAGGCCAATAAGATAATGGGTTGCATCAAAGGGCATAGATGCCCGTGATGAGAAACATAGTCCTACCACTTTACAAATCGCTAGTCAGACCACACATGGAGTACTGTGTACAGTTCTGGGCTCCTGTGAACAAGGCAGACATAGCAGAGGCTGGAGAGGGTTCAGAGGAGGGCAACTAAAGTAATAACTGGAATGAGGGGATCTACAGTATCCTGAAAGGTTATCAAAATTAGGGTTATTCACTTTAGAAAAAAAGACGACTGAGGGGAGATCTAATAACTATGTATAAATATATCAGGGGTCAGTACAGAGATCTCTCCCATCATCTATTTATCCCCAGGACTGTGACTGTGACAAGGGGACATTCTTTGCGTCTGGAGGAAAGAAGGTTTGTACACAAACATAGAAAAGGATTCTTCACTGTAAGAGCAGTGAGACTATGGAACTCTCTGCCTGAGGAGGTGGTGATGGTGAGTACAATAAAGGAATTCAAGAGGGACTGGATTTATTTCTGGAGTGTAAAAATATTACACGCTACAGCTACTAGAGATGGGTCGTTGATCCAGGGAGTTATTCTGATTGCCTGATTGGAGTCGGAAGGAATCTTTTTCCCCTTAAGTGGGAAAATTGGCTTCTGCCTCACAGGGTTTTTTCCCTTCCTCTGCATCAGCTTGTAGGAAACAGGCCACACTGGATGGACAAATGTCTTCTTTCGGTCTTATATACTATGTTACTATGTTACTATGTCCTGTTATTAAAAATGTATCCCCATCCACAGGATGGGACTCCTGAGTGATCTCCAGATAGGGCAGGTCCATGGATGACAACACTGTTATGTGGGATCTGTGGATGGCACCATTATGGGGGATCTGTGGAGCACACACTGTTATGGGGATCTGTGGATGGCACTGTTATGGGGGATATGTGCATGACTTTGTTATGGGGGATATGTGCATGACATTGTTATGGAGGATCTGTAGAGGACACTGTTATGGGGGATCTGTGGATGACACTGTTATGGGGGATCTGTGGAGGACACACTTATGGGGGATCTATGGATGGCACTTATGGAGGATCTATGGATGACACATTGTTATGGGGGATCTGAGAATGACACTGTATTGGGGGTCTGTAGTGGATGACACTGCTATGGGGGATCTGTGGTGGATGACACTGTTTTGGCGGATCTGTGGTGGATGACACTGCTATGGGGATCTGTGGTGGATGACACTTCTATGGGGGATCTGTGGTGGATGACACTGCTATGGGGATCTGTGGTGGATGACACTGCTATGGGGGCGGAGCTCTGGCGCAGCATGACTGACTACATCATGCGCCTACGGTGCGCCGGCCACTATGAATCAATTCAAGAAAGTGGATCTGTGGAGGACACACTTATGGGGGATCTATGGATGGCACTTATGGAGGATCTATGGATGACACATTGTTATGGGGGATCTGAGAATGACACTTATTGGGGGGTCTGTAGTGGATGACACTGCTATGGGGGATCTGTGGTGGATGACACTTTTTGGGGGATCTGTGGTGGATGACACTTTTTTGGGGGGATCTGTGGTGGATGACACTGCTATGGTGGATCTGTGGTGGATGACACTGCTATGGGGGCGGGCTCTGGCGCAGCGTGACTGACTACATCATGCGCCTACGCTGCGCCGGCCACTATGAATCAATTCAAGAAGGTGGCGCGCGCGGGCGGGTGCGTGATGTAGTGACTGAGTCACGGTCGCTCACGCGCTGGGCCCGCCCACCGTTCTTCCGGCTGCTGCCGGCTCCCTCCTCTCTTTTACCCGCACAAGCCGGCTGCGCCTGTCTGCAGCAGCTAGCAGCAAGCCGGCTCGCCACTAGTCTGGGGGTCATTATAAATTAAAGTGTCCAGCCCCTGCCTGTGCCCTGAGGCTGGAGCCTACCCAGCCTCTGTGTCGGCCCGGCCCTGGTACAAAGGAATATGTATGAGCTGCTATATGCAGTAAGTGTCTGTGGTCTGTATTTGTTTGGAGGGGTGTATTTAGAGGGTCTAGTCTGGGGTGTGTATGTGTTTAGAAGGTCTTATCTGGATTTAGTTCTAAAGGATTTAGCTTCAGATGGTTTGTGGCTTTAATCTAAGCATACATTATCCACAAACACCCAGCCTAAATTAAGTTTATGTGCATATATGGTGTGTTGTCTGGACCATTGCATTCTTGGTGTAGCTTAAGAACTCTCAGAATATCCTTCCGAGTAAGATTAGAATATTGGAATTCATGCCTATTGGAATAATTTCTTAGCTAGGTGCCCTAAGTGGGGATGCAGTGGTCCTTGGCGTGGGCGCCCTGACGCCCAGAGTGACGTCAGGGCTCCCCACACGCATGGATCACGTGATCGCATGGATCACGTGATCCATGCGCATGGGGTGCTCTGACGTTATTCAGGAGCGCCATGGGAGCCGCCGCGGGTGATAAGTATACTGCTCCCCCTCTTCCCACTACTACTATGGCAACCCGGACTTTAATAGCGTCCTGGCTGCCATAGGTAACACTGGAAAGCATTTTGAAGACTGATCTGTCTTTAAATGCTTTCAGGTCACTTGCGTTGTTATGAATCCGGCGGGCACTTCCGGCGATGGAAGTGCACACCAGATCCTAACAACGCAAGTGTGAGAGAGAGGCCTTAAACCTGTGGTTGTCTTTGGTTGCCTTACAGTTCTATTTAAACGTATGTGTCATTTTGATCACGTGTTTAGATTGTACATTTTGCTCTACAATAAGCATGGACCCTGCTTCCTGTACATCTGAGCTTTTGCTTTGGTCCAGCAACGGAGAAATCCACAGAGATTTTTGTGAACATGTTAGTCTTTTGTAGATGCTGGAGACATGTTTCTTTTGACTAGTCTGCCACGATGTACGTGAGAGAAGTCTCTTAGTCTGAGTGTCAATCTCTTCACAAGCAATGGAAGATAGTGAACTCGCTATAATCCTTTTCCTAAGCGACACCAGTCACATTTAGCATTCCAGGGAGGGAGATGCAATGGATATGCCTTTAGGTAATTTATTGAATATGCCTTGAGAAATTATGATACAGATTAATGAAAAATCCTCTCTCCAGCTCTGTGATACATGTCTGACAAACAGGAACAGACTGAAGGATACAGGGTGTGAGCTCACAGAAGAGGAGGTGTTACAAGATCAATATCATGACAATCACAGCATAGATAACTTATATAAAACCAACTATAATAATGGCTACTAGCGGCAGCAAAGTATACTAAGTATGGTGGTTAACAAATATATATATGTAACATATATAACACAGAATGCAGTTAAATAGATTGTAGTTGAAAACCATTAGCTGGGACAGCACAACCCCACCACAGGCAGCTCTGTAGGTGGAAGCAACAATTCCTGCTCACATTCTAGGAAAGGCTGCTTGCAGCCATTTTAAATCATTCCTGAAGAACCCTTTAAAAGGAACCTGACAGCAGATTGTCTGCCTAAGTGTGTATAGAGGTTTACAGGCTTCTCCTTATTTTTGGATAGTGAAATACATTTTTCCCCATGCCTAGCCCTTTTAAATTCTGCAGCATTTCACAGTAAAAGTACTCTTTAGAGATGAGCAAATTCCTATAAATTCAATTCAGGTCCAATTCGACTAAATTGACCATCTGATTCTCTGTCTCTCTCTCCTTTTCCAAAAATTCAGTTTAAATTCTGATTCTATAAAATTGATTTCGTCAACCTTGTTCCCATACACCTTTAATAGCTGTTGGGTGACATCTCTCTCTCCTAACTCCCTCATACACACATTTGGCTCGGCTAAGTGTATACGTGTTTTCAATGTGTGTAGAGAAAGCCAATGCCAGTCTTATCACCCAGGAGAACAAAAGGTGAAGTTTATCTGTCTAGAAACAGTCTGTCAGGGGAGAGTCAGAAGCCTCCCCTACAAATTATGTTGACCAGACACCGGATGGGCCAGCTGACAATAATCGAATGTGCATGGGAGCTTCATAACATAATCCTTTGCAATAAAGGAGAATTTTTACCTCCCACCAATCACTAGAATTGAAAACCCTAGTTTCTTGTTCACATAGTTGCATGATCATGGCTAGTTGGAATTTAAATGGAGTGGCAGTCCAGCATGCCTTTATAGTCTATGATGGCATTGCTGGAATCAACACTCGTTCCTCTTTTCAACATTCTGTTACTTTCTTTTAAGGGTACTTTCACACTAGCGTCAAAGTTTTCCGTCATTGAGTTCCGTCATCAGGGCTCAATAACGGAAAAAACTGATCAGTTTTATCCTAATGCATTCTGAATGGACAGCAATCCGTTCAGTTTGCACCAGTTTGTCTTCAGTTCAGTCCTTTCACGTTTTTGGATGCAGATAAAAGCACAGCATGTTTTATTTTATCTCTGTCCAAAAGCGGAAACTGCCTGACGGAATGACGGATCGCCACTAATTTCCATTGAAATGTATTAGGGCGGATCCGACATTGAAAAATGACGCATTAACGGATCAATGTTTTCCACTCTGCGCATGCGCAGACCTTTGAAAAATGGTAAAATAATAAATAACGGATCCGTTTTTACGGATGACAACAGAAAGACGGATCCGTTATTTCAATACAATTGTCAAACGGATCTACAAACAGATCCGTTTGCAAATGAAATCCGTTTTTAAACGTTTTAACGGGATCTGTCACGCAGTTCCGTTGACTGGAACTGCCTGACGGAATCCTTCAATGTAAGTGTCAAAGTACCCTTAGCCCTCTTTTCTTTTCCTACCTTTGTTTTCCCTTGATTCTTATGTCCACGTATGGAACTACTAAGAAATGTCATCTATCTTTTTTTGGATTGTAAATCTGTTTTTGTAATATACATCTACTGAATGTACCGTATGTTATCAAAATCATGATAATCAATGTGCATAATATGTTGATAGACCATGCATATAGACAAATATGTGGTAATCACCATAGAGTATTCTCTTGTATGATACAGAATTACCTTTTCCCTCTTGAACTTCCCCTACAAGAAAGATACACTTGAGAGAGTAAGTAATCCTGAATATGAGGCAACTAATGGCAGCCAGGGCCGGTTCTAGGTGAAATGGGGCCCTGGGGCAAAAAAGTAAGCCCCCGCCCCTCCATGGCAGCATATCCCCCCCATGGCACATTTCTCCCCCTCCATGTCACGTCATCACCCCCTCCATTTTACATCACCCTTCGCATCACATTATCCCCCCCTCCGTGGCAGCATACTCCCCCCACATTTCTCTGTGCTGTGTGTGGGCAGAACTTAGTCCTTGGCTTGTTTGTGGGCAAATCCTGCAGAAGGAAGTTGAAGCGGCACGCATAGCAGGCGGCAGCCACGCGTGAGGGAGGGCAGTGGCTGGCTTGCGCTCATTCTTCTTCTCTGGGGCTGAGCTGGCGACGTCACAAGCGTGAAGAGCGTGCCTGTAGCGGCGGCACGCTCTGAGCCCCAGCAGCCCCTTCTCTCTTAAAGGGGCAGAGAGGTGCTCAGAGCGGCCGCGGGCCCTAATATTGTAGATTTGTAGTTACTTGCGGGCCAGCCCGGCACCGGTGTCGGGTGGGTGGTGGGCTTGGGGACCCCTAAGGACTCGGGGCCCGGAAGCAATTGCCCCCTTGCCTATATGGAATCGCCGGTCCCGATGGCAACTTTGCAGGGGCCAATTCCTGCGATTGTTGCAGATTTTGGATTATTATCTGCAGTACAGTAAAAATGAGTAGTGCTGAAGATATAGGGTCTGTGTCACTTTTTTTTATCTTTCCACTGCCCCCATTCCTCCACTGTCAGCATTTAAAGCTTTGCTGAAATACATTTTTGGGGTCCCTCTCTCCATGATGTAAGTGGCGGAGCAGTCCGTGTAAATCAGCACAGCTTTGAGTGCTGACAGCATGGGAATAGAGGGCATTAGGAAAATAGAAAAGGTGATCTGGACTTCTTAAGTTGCCATACTACTCACATGTATTACTGTAATAGTCCAGAACCATGGGGACAAAATCCCTGTAAATACACTGCTTCAGCAACAATACATTTCATATTTATTGTGATTGTGTAAAATATACTGTAAACAGTGGACTTCCACATTCTGTATTTTGGACACAAATAATGTTACCCCATGATTTCACAAATGATCACTTTAAAAATATTTGATTATTAGGTGATCTCCTAGTCAATGCAATATCCTAGCTGACCCCATGGCCTAAGTAATTTGATAGAAAGACTGATGTCGGGCAAAGTTAAGACTATGAATTATTCTAATCTGCCATGGCTTATGTCCATCTAAAATAACCAGAGTAGAGAGAGTAAAAGTTTACGAACGAAACAACACTAAAAATAAAACTACAGACACACCTGTTCATCCGACCGTCACCTGTCATCAGTTATATAATGCATATCTTTACTGTACTTAATGTGCCCGTATAGATATAAATACATAATTACACAGAAATGCATTATAATTCATTCTAAACAAAAAAAAAAATATGCAAATATTTGAAATTGTAACATGGAACTTGGAATCTGAGTTATGGACAGTTTGATCATAAAAGAATTACATTCAAAGAGAAATTGAGAGGATGCAAATACTCAGCTGTCCCCATTGTTAGTACAGATGGTGTCACAGCGAGTCTCTGGTGTTACCCAATCATCATGGTCATGTTACAGAGTCACCGTGACTAGTGTTGCAGGAGAGATTAGAGCTCTTAGGATATCATGACATTCCTCCAATAAAATCTGTTATTTTATTACAAATACAGTTTTTTTTTTTGCCTTCATAAAAGATACTTGTTCCGAAGACTCACTGCAAATTATACAGTTATAAA
>JAKVIS010002971.1:0-19659 GCA_033119425.1 Bufotes viridis | reverse complement strand
AAATGTGGAGCCCCAGTTATGGGTCTACAACACAATGAAAGCCAGATATCCCTCAAATGAAGGAAAACCAAGCAAAGAGGTGTCTCCATTACAGAGATCACCAAATCCACCATATTAAGTGGCCCCTATGTCAAGATCCCGCTTTTTACAAGCTTTAAGGATGTGACGGGGAAAACCTAAGCCAGTTATCCATCCACAGACAGCTGTTTCGATGTGTTGCCCCTCATCAGTACAGAGTAGGATTCTGGCTAACCGGGAGCAATGCCTCTAAGACCACCCAAACACAACAATACCTGATCTCCTCAGGGAGACCAGCTACGAAAAACACCGCGGAGCCTCACTTAAGAGTCTCAACACAGCAATCCGAAGTGCAAAGTTCCCTGGGAAAAGGGAATATGCAAAATAAATGTGGAGCCCCAGTTATGGGTCTACAACACAATGAAAGCCAGATATCAATCAAAGGAAGGAAAACCAAGCAAAGAGGTTTCTCCATTACAGAGATCACCAAATCCACCATATTAAGTGGCCCCTATGTCAAGATCCCGCTTTTTTACAAGCTTTAAGGATGTGACAGGGAAAACCTAAGCCAGTTATCCATCCACAGACAGCTGTTTCGGGGTGTTGCCCCTCATCAGTGCAGAGTACGATTCTGGCTAACCGGGAGCAATGCCTCGGAGACCAACCAAACACAACAATAGCTGATCTCCTCAAGGAGACCAGCTACAAAAATACCGCGGAGCCTCACTTAAGAGTCTCAACACAACAAATCCGAAGTGCAAAGTTCCCTGGGAAAAGGGAATATGCAAAATAAATGTGTACCCCCAGTTATGGGTCTACAACACAATGAAAGCCAGATATCCCTCAAAGGAAGGAAAACCAAGCAAAGGGGTGTATCCATTACAGAGATCACCAAATCCACCATATTAAGTGGCCCCTATGTCAAGATCCCGCTTATTTTACAAGCTTTAAGGATGTGACGGGAAAAATCTAAGCCAGTTATCCATCCACAGACAACTGTTTTGGGGTGTTGCCCCTCATCAGTGCGGAGTAGGATTCTGGCTAACGGGGAGCAATGCCTCGGAGACCACCCAAACACACAATAGCTGATCTCCTCAGGGAGACCAGCTACGAAAAACACCGCGGAGCCTCACTTAAGAGTCTCAACACAGCAATCCGAAGTGCAAAGTTCCCTGGGAAAAGGGAATATGCAAAATAAATGTGGAGTCCCAGTTATGGGTCTACAACACAATGAAAGCCAGATATCAATCAAAGGAAGGAAAACCAAGCAAAGAAGTTTCTCCATTACAGAGATCACCAAATCCACCATATTAAGTGGCCCCTATGTCAAGATCCCGCTTTTTTTTACAAGCTTTAAGGATGTGACGGGGAACACCTAAGCCAGTTATCCATCCACAGACAGCTGTTTCGAGGTGTTGCCCCTCATCAGTGCAGAGTATGATTCTGGCTAACCGGGAGCAATGCCTCTAAGACCACCCAAACACAACAATACCTGATCTCCTCAGGGAGACCAGCTACGAAAACACCGCGGAGCCTCACTTAAGAGTCTCAACACAGCAATCCGAGTGCAAAGTTCCTGGGAAAAGGGAATATGCAAAATAAATGTGGAGCCCCAGTTATGGGTCTACAACACAATGAAAGCGAGATATCACTCAAAGGAAGGAAAACCAAGCAAAGAGGTGTCTCCATTACAGAGATCACCAAATCCACCATATTAAGTGGCCCCTATGTCAAGATCCCGCTTTTTTACAAGCTTTAAGGATGTGACTGGGGAAAACCTAAGCCAGTTATCCATCCACAGACAGCTGTTTCGAGGTGTTGCCCTCATCAGTGCAGAATAGGATTCTGGCTAATCTGGAGCAATGCCTCGGAGACCAACCAAACACAACAATACCTGATCTCCTCAGGGAGACCAGCTACGAAAACACCGCGGAGCCTCACTTAAGAGTCTCAACACAGCAATCCGAAGTGCAAAGTTCCCTGGGAAAAGGGAATATGCAAAATAAATGTGGAGCCCCAGTTATGGGTCTACAACACAATGAAAGCCAGATATCCCTCAAATGAAGGAAAACCAAGCAAAGAGGTGTCTCCATTACAGAGATCACCAAATCCACCATATTAAGTGGCCCCTATGTCAAGATCCCGCTTTTTTACAAGCTTTAAGGATGTGACGGGAAAACCTAAGCCAGTAATCCATCCACAGACAGCTGTTTCGGGGTGTTACCCCTCATCAGTGCAGAGTTTGATTCTGGCTAATCGGGAGCAATGCCTCGGAGACCACCCAAACACAACAATAGCTGATATCCTCAGGAAGACCAGCTACAAAAAACACCGCGGAGCCTCACTTAAGAGTCTCAACACAGCAATCCGAAGTGCAAAGTTCCCTGGGAAAAGGGAATATGCAAAATAAATGTGGAGCACCAGTTATGGGTCTACAACACAATGAAAGCCAGATATCCCTCAAATGAAGGAAAACCAAGCAAAGAGGTGTCTCCATTACAGAGATCACCAAATCCAACATATTAAGTGGCTCCTATGTCAAGATCCCGCTTTTTTTTACAAGCTTTATGGATGTGACGGGGAAAACCTAAGCCAGTTATCCATCCACAGACAGCTGTTTCGATGTGTTGCCCCTCATCATTGCGGAGTAGGATTCTGGCTAACCGGGAGCAATGCCTCTAAGACCACCCAAACACAACAATACCTGATCTCCTCAGGGAGACCAGCTACGAAAAACACCGCGGAGCCTCACTTAAGAGTCTCAACACAGCAATCCGAAGTGCAAAGTTCCCTGGGAAAAGGGAATATGCAAAATAAATGTGGAGCCCCAGTTATGGGTCTACAACACAATGAAAGCCAGATATCCATCAAAGGAAGGAAAACCAAGCAAAGAGGTGTCTCCATTACAGAGATCACCAAATCCACCATATTAAGTGGCCCCTATGTCAAGATCCAGCTTTTTTTACAAGCTTTAAGGATGTGACGGGGAAAACCTAAGCCAGTTATCCATCCACAGACAGCTGTTTCGGTGTGTTGCCCTCATCAGTGCGGAGTAGGATTCTGGCTAACCGGGAGCAATGCCTCGGAGACCACCCAAACACAACAATAGCTGATCTCCTCAGGGAGACCAGCTACGAAAAACACCGCTGAGCCTCACTTAAGAGTCTCAACACAGCAATCCGAAGTGCAAAGTTCCCTGGGAAAAGGGAATATGCAAAATAAATGTGGAGCCCCAGTTATGGGTCTACAACACAATGAAAGCCAGATATCACTCAAAGGAAGGAAAACCAAGCAAAGAGGTGTCTCCATTACAGAGATCACCAAATCCACCATATTAAGTGGCCCCTATGTCAAGATCCCGCTTTTTTTACAAGCTTTAAGGATGTGACGGGGAAAACCTAAGCCAGTTATCCATCCACAGACAGCTGTTTCGAGGTGTTGCCCTCATCAGTGCAGAGTTTGATTCTGGCTAACCGGGAGCAATGCCTCGGAGACCACCCAAACACAACAATAGCTGATCTCCTCAGGAGACCAGCTACAAAAGCACCGCGGAGCCTCACTTAAGAGTCTCAACACAGCAATCCGAAGTGCAAGGTTCCCTGGGAAAAGGGAATATGCAAAATAAATGTGGAGCCCCAGTTATGGGTCTACAACACAATGAAAGCCAGATATCCCTCAAATGAAGGAAAACCAAGCAAAGAGGTGTCTCCATGACAGAGATCACCAAATCCACCATATTAAGTGGCCCCTATGTCAAGATCCCGCTTTTTTTTACAAGCTTTAAGGATGTGACGGGGAAAACCGAAGCCAGTTATCCATCCACAGAAAGCTGTTTCGATGTGTTGCCCCTCATCAGTGCGGAGTAGGATTCTGGCTAACCGGGAGCAATGCCTTGGAGACCACCCAAACACAACAATACCTCATCTCCTCAGGGAGACCAGCTACGAAAAACACCGCGGAGCCTCACTTAAGAGTCTCAACACAGCAATCCGAAGTGCAAAGTTCCCTGGGAAAAGGGAATATGCAAAATAAATGTGGAGCCCCAGTTATGGGTCTACAACACAATGAAAGCCAGATATCAATCAAAGGAAGGAAAACCAAGCAAAGAGTTTTCTCCAATACAGAGATCACCAAATCCAACATATTAAGTGACCCCTATGTCAAGATCCCGCTTTTTTTTACAAGCTTTAAGGATGTGACGGGGAAAACCTAAGCCAGTTATCCATCCACAGACAGCTTTTTCGGGGTGTTGCCCCTCATCAGTGCAGAGTTTGATTCTGGCTAACCGGGAACAATGCCTCGGAGACCACCCAAACACAACAATAGCTGATCTCCTCAGGGAGACCAGCTACAAAAAAGACCGCGGAGCCTCACTTAAGAGTCTCAACACAGCAATCCGAAGTGCAAGGTTCCTGGGAAAAGGGAATATGCAAAATAAATGTGGAGCCCCAGTTATGGGTCTACAACACAATGAAAGCCAGATATCCCTCAAATGAAGGAAAACCAAGCAAAGAGGTGTCTCCATGACAGAGATCACCAAATCCACCATATTAAGTGGCCCCTATGTCAAGATCCAGCTTTTTTTTACAAGCTTTAAGGATGTGACGGGGAAAACCTAAGCCAGTTATCCATCCACAGAAAGCCGTTTCGATGTGTTGCCCCTCATCAGTGCGGAGTAGGATTCTGGCTAACCGGGAGCAATGCCTCGGAGACCACCCAAACACAACAATAGCTGATCTCCTCAGGGAGACCAGCTACAAAAAAGACCGCGGAGCCTCACTTAAGAGTCTCAACACAGCAATCCGAAGTGCAAGGTTCCCTGGGAAAAGGGAATATGCAAAATAAATGTGGAGCCCCAGTTATGGGTCTACAACACAATGAAAGCCAGATATCCCTCAAATGAAGGAAAACCAAGCAAAGAGGTGTCTCCATGACAGAGATCACCAAATCCACCATATTAAGTGGCCCCTATGTCAAGATCCAGCTTTTTTTTACAAGCTTTAAGGATGTGACGGGAAAAACTAAGCCAGTTATCCATCCACAGACAGCTGTTTCGGGGTGTTGCCCCTCATCAGTGCAGAGTTTGATTCTGGCTAACTGGGAGCAATGCCTCGGAGACCACCCAAACACAACAATAGCTGATCTCCTCAGGGAGACCAGCTACAAAAAACACCGCGGAGCCTCACTTAAGAGTCTCAACACAGCAATCCGAAGTGCAAGGTTCCCTGGGAAAAGGGAATATGCAAAATACTGTAAATGTGGAGCCCCAGTTATGGGTCTACAACACAATGAAAGCCAGATATCCCTCAAAGGAAGGAAAACCAAGCAAAGAGGTTTCTCTATTACAGAGATCACCAAATCCACCATATTAGGTGGCCCCTATGTCCAGATCCAGCTTTTTTTTACAAGCTTGAAGGATGTGACGGGAAAACCTAAGCCAGTTATCCATCCACAGAGAGCTGTTTCGGGGTGTTGCCCCTCATCAGTGCAGAGTTTGATTCTGGCTAATCGGGAGCAATGCCTCGGAGACCACCCAAACACAACAATAGCTGATCTCCTCAGGGAGACCAGCTACAAAAAACACCGGGGAGCCTTACTTAAGAGTCTCAACTCAGCAATCCAAAGTGAAAAGTTCCCTGGGAAAAGGGAATATGCAAAATAAATGTGGAGCCCCAGTTATGGCTCTACAACAAAATGAAAACAAGATATCCCTCAAAGGAAGGAAAACCAAGCAAAGGGGTGTCTCCATTACAGAGATCCCCAAATCGACCATATTAAGTGGCCCCTATGTTAAGATCCCGCTTTTTTTACAAGCTTTAAGGATGTGACGGGGAAAACCTAAGCCAGTTATCCATCCACAGACAGCTGTTTCGGGGTGTTGCCCCTCATCAGTGCGTAGTACGATTCTGGCTAACCGGGAGCAATGCCTCGGAGACCACCCAAACACAACAATAGCTGATCTCCTCAGGGAGACCAGCTACGAAAAACACCGCGGAGCCTCACTTAAGAGTCTCAACACAATAAATCCAAAGTGCAAAGTTCCGTGGGAAAAGGGAATATGCAAAATAAATGTGGAGCCCCAGTTATGGGTCTACAACACAATGAAAGCCAGATATCCATCAAAGGAAAGGAAAACCAAGCAAAGAGGTGTCTCCATTACAGAGATCACCAAATCCACCATATTAAGTGGCCCCTATGTCAAGATCCAGCTTTTTTTACAAGCTTTAAGGATGTGACAGGGAAAACCTAAGCCAGTTATCCATCCACAGACAGCTGTTTCGGGGTGTTGCCCCTCATCAGTGCGGAGTAGGATTCTGGCTAACCGGGAGCAATGCCTCGGAGACCACCCAAACACAACAATAGCTGATCTCCTCAGGGAGACCAGCTACAAAAACACCGCTGGAGCCTCACTTAAGAGTCTCAACACAGCAATCCGAAGTGCAAAGTTCCCTGGGAAAAGGGAATATGCAAAATAAATGTGGAGCCCCAGTTATGGGTCTACAACACAATGAAAGCCAGATATCCCTCAAATGAAGGAAAACCAAGCAAAAGGTGTCTCCATTACAGAGATCACCAAATCCACCATATTAAGTGGCCCCTATGTCAAGATCCCACTTTTTTTTACAAGCTTTAAGGATGTGACGGGGAAAACCTAAGCCAGTTATCCATCCACAGACAGCTGTTTCGGATGTTGCCCCTCATCAGTGCGAGTTGGATTCTGGCTAATCGGGAGCAATGCCTCGGAGACCACCCAAACACAACAATAGCTGATCTCCTCAGGGAGACCAGCTACAAAAAACACCGCGGAGCCTCTCTTAAGAGTCTCAACACAGCAATCCAAAGTGCAAGGTTCCCTGGGAAACGGGAATATGCAAAATAAATGTGGAACCCCAGTTATGGGTCTACAACCCAATGAAAGCCAGATATCCCTCAAAGGAAGGAAAACCAAGCAAAGGGGTGTCTCCATTACAGAGGTCACCAAATCCACCATATTAAGTGGCCCCTATGTCAAGATCCCGCTTTTTTTACAAGCTATAAGGATGTGACGGGGAAAACCTAAGCCAGTTATCCATCCACAGACAGCTGTTTCGGGGTGTTGCCCCTCATCAGTGCGGAGTAGGATTCTGGCTAACCGGGAGCAATGCCTCGGAGACCACCCAAACACAACAATAGCTGATCTCCTCAGGGAGACCAGCTACGAAAAACACCGCGGAGCCTCACTTAAGAGTTTCAACACAGCAATTCGAAGTGCAAAGTTCCCTGGGAAAAGGGAATATGCAAAATAAATGTGGAGCCCCAGTTATGGGTCTACAACACAATGAAATCCAGATATCCCTCAAATGAAGGAAAACTAAGCAAAGAGGTGTCTCCATTACAGAGATCACCAAATCCAACCATATTAAGTGGCCCCTATGTCAAGATCCCGCTTTTTATACAAGCTTTAAGGATGTGACGG
This sequence comes from Bufotes viridis, assembly GCA_033119425.1. Taxonomy (NCBI): domain Eukaryota; kingdom Metazoa; phylum Chordata; class Amphibia; order Anura; family Bufonidae; genus Bufotes; species Bufotes viridis. Next base: position 12,185 of record JAKVIS010002971.1, on the reverse strand, counting down.
GGAAAACCTAAGCCAGTTATCCATCCACAGACAGCTGTTTCTGGGTGTTGCCCCTCATCAGTACAGAGTAGGATTCTGGCTAACCGGGAGCAATGCCTCGGAGACCACCCAAACACAACAATAGCTGATCTCCTCAGGGAGACCAGCTACAAAACACCGCGGAGCCTCACTTAAGAGTCTCAACACAGCAATCCGAAGTGCAAAGTTCCCTGGGAAAAGGGAATATGCAAAATAAATGTGGAGCCCCAGTTATGGGTCTACAACACAATGAAAGCCAGATATCCCTCAAAGGAAGCAAAACCAAGCAAAGGGGTGTCTCTATTACAGAGATCACCAAATCCACCATATTAAGTGGCCCCTATGTCAAGATCCCGCTTTTTTTTACCAGCTATAAGGATGTGACAGGGAAAACCTAACCCAGTTATCCATCCACAGACAGCTGTTTCGGGGTGTTGCCCCTCATCAGTGTGGAGCAGGATTCTGGCTAACCGGGAGCAATGCCTCGGAGACCACCCAAACACAACAATAGCTGATCTCCTCAGGGAGACCAGCTACAAAAAACACCGCGGAGCCTCACTTAAGAGTCTCAACACAGCAATCCGAAGTGCAAGGTTCCCTGGGAAAAGGGAATATGCAAAATACTGTAAATGTGGAGCCCCAGTTATGGGTCTACAACACAATGAAAGCCAGATATCCCTCAAAGGAAGGAAAACCAAGCAAAGAGGTTTCTCCATTACAGAGATCACCAAATCCACCATATTAGGTGGCCCCTATGTCCAGATCCCGCTTTTTTTTACAAGCTTGAAGGATGTGACGGGAAAACCTAAGCCAGTTATCCATCCACAGAGAGCTGTTTCTGGATGTTGCCCCTCATCAGTGCAGAGTTTGATTCTGGCTAATCGGGAGCAATGCCTCGGAGACCACCCAAACATAACAATAGCTGATCTCCTCAGGGAGACCAGCTACAAAAAACACCACGGAGTCTCTCTTAAGAGTCTCAACACAGCAATCCAAAGTGCAAGGTTCCCTGGGAAACGGGAATATGCAAAATAAATGTGGAACCCCAGTTATGGGTCTACAACACAATGAAAGCCAGATATCCCTCAAAGGAAGAAAAACCAAGCAAAGTAGTGTCTCCATTACAGAGGTCACCAAATCCACCATATTAAGTGTCCCCTATGTCAAGATCCCGCTTTTTTTACAAGCTTTAAGGATGTGACGGGGAAAACCTAAGCCAGTTATCCATCCACAGACAGCTGTTTCGGGGTGTTGCCCCTCATCAGTGCGGAGTAGGATTCTGGCTAATCGGGAGCAATGCCTCGGAGACCAACCAAACACAACAATAGCTGATCTCCTCAGGACAACCAGCTACAAAAAACACCGCGGAGCCTCACTTAAGAGTCTCAACAAAGCAACCCGAAGTGCAAAGTTCCCTAGGAAAAGGGAATATGCAAAATAAATGTGGAACCCCAGTTATGGGTCTACAACACAATGAAAGCCAGATATCCCTCAAAGGAAGCAAAACCAAGCAAAGGGGTGTCTCTATTACAGAGATCACCAAATCCACCATATTAAGTGGCCCCTATGTAAAGATCCCGCTTTTTTTTTACCAGCTATAAGGATGTGACGGGGAAAACCTAACCCAGTTATCCATCCACAGACAGCTGTTTCGGGATGTTGCCCCACATCAGTGTGGAGCAGGATTCAGGCTAACCGGGAGCAATGCCTCGGAGACCACCCAAACACAACAATAGCTGATCTCCTCAGGGAGACCAGCTACAAAAAACACCGCGGAGCCTCTCTTAAGAGTCTCAACACAGCAATCCGAAGTGCAAAGTTCCCTGGGAAAAGGGAATATGCAAAATAAATGTGGAGCACCAGTTATGGGTCTACAACACAATGAAAGCCAGATATACCTCAAAGGAAGGAAAACCAAGCAAAGGGGTGTCTCCATTACAGAGGTCACCAAATCCACCATATTAAGTGGCCCCTATGTCAAGATCCCTCTTTTTTTACAAGCTTTAAGGATGTGACGGGGAAAACCTAAGCCAGTTATAACTCCACAGACAGCTGTTTCAATGTGTTGCCCCTCATCAGAGCAGAGTACGATTCTGGCTAACTGGGAGCAATGCCTCGGAGACAACCCAAACACAACAATAGCTGATCTCCTCAGGGAGACCAGCTACGAAAAACACCGCGGAGCCTCACTTAAGAGTCTCAACACAGCAATCCGAAGTGCAAAGTTCCCTGGGAAAAGGGAATATGCAAAATAAATGTGTACCCCCAGTTATGGGTCTACAACACAATGAAAGCCAGATATCCCTCAAAGGAAGGAAAACCAAGCTAAAGGTTGTCTCCATTACAGAGATCAACAAATCCACCATATTAAGTGGCCCCTATGTCAAGATCCCGCTTTTTTTACAAGCTTTAAGGATGTGACGGGGAAAACCTAATCCAGTTATCCCTCCACAGACAGCTGTTTCGGGGTGTTGCCCCTCATCAGTGCGGAGTAGGATTCTGGCTAACCGGTAGCAATGCCTCGGAGACCACCCAAACACAACAATAGCTGATCTCCTCAGGGATACCAGCTTCAAAAAACACCGCGGAGGCTCACTTAAGAGTCTCAACACAGCAATCCGAAGTGCAAAGTTCTCTGGGAAAAGGGAATGTGCAAAATAAATGTGGAGCCCCAGTTATGGGTCTACAACACAATGAAAGCCAGATATCCCTCAAAGGAAGGAAAACCAAGCAAAGGGGTGTCTCCATTACAGAAATCACCAAATCCACCATATTATGTGGCCCCTATATCAAGATCCTGCTCTTTTTTACAAGCTTTAAGGATGTGACGGGGAAAACCTAATCCAGTTATCCATCCACAGACAGCTGTTTCGGGGAGTTGCCCCTCATCAGTGCGGAGTAGTATTCTGGTTAACCAGGAGCAATGCCTCGGAGACCACCCAAACACAACAATAGCTGATCTCAGGGAGACCAGCTACAAAAAACACCGCGGAGCCTCACTTAAGAGTCTCAACACAGCAATCCAAATTGCAAAGTTCCATAGGAAAAGGGAATATGCAAAATAAACGTGGAGCCCCAGTTATGGGTCTACAACAAAATGAAAACAAGATATCCCTCAAAGGAAGCAAAACCAAGCAAATGGGTGTCTCCATTACAGAAACCACCAAATCCACCATATTAAGTGGCCTCTATGTCAAGATCCCGCTTTTTTTTTTACAAGCTTTAAGGATGTGACGGCGAAAACCTAAGCCAGTTAACCATCCACAGACAGCTGTTTCGGGGTGTTGCCCATCATCAGTGCGGAATAGGATCCTGGCTAACCAGGAGCAATGCCTCGGAGACCACCCAAACACAACAATAGCTGATCTTAGGGAGACCAGCTACAAAAAACACCGCTGAGCCTCACTTAAGAGTCTCAACACAGCAATCCGAAGTGCAAAGTTCCCTGGGAAAAGGGAATATGCAAAATAAATGTGGAGCCCCAGTTATGGGTCTACAACACAATGAAAGCCAGATATCTCTCAAATGAAGGAAAACCAAGCAAAGAGGTGTCTCCATTACAGAGATCCCCAAATCGACCATATTAAGTGGCCCCTATGTCAAGATCCCGCTTTTTTTTTTACAAGCTTTAAGGATGTAACGGGAAAAATCTAAGCCAGTTATCCATCCATAGACAGCTGTTTCGGGGTGTTGCCCCTCATCAGTGCGTAGTACGATTATGGCTAACCGGGAGCCATGCCTCGGAGACCACCCAAACACAACAATAGCTGATCTCCTCAGGGAGACCAACTACGAAAAACACCGCGGAGCCTCACTTAAGAGTCTCAACACAATAAATCCAAAGTGCAAAGTTCCCTGGGAAAAGGGAATATGAAAAATAAATGTGTACCCCCAATTATGGGTCTACAACACAATGAAAGACAGATATCCCTCAAATGAAGCAAAACCAAGCAAAGAGGTGTCTCCATTACAGAGATCACCAAATGCACCATATTAAGTGGCCCTTATGTCAAGATCCCGCTTTTTTTTACAAGCTTTAAGGATGTGACAGGGAAAACCTAAGCCAGTTATCCATCCACAGACAGCTGTTTTGGGGTGTTGCCCCTCATCAGTGCGGAGTAGGATTCTGGCTAACCGGGAGCAATGCCTCGGAGACCACCCAAACACAATAGCTGATCTCCTCAGGGAGACCAGCTACAAAAAACACCGCGGAGCCTCACTTAAGAGTCTCAACACAGCAATCCGAAGTGCAAAGTTCCCTGGGAAAAGGGAATATGCAAAATAAATGTGGAGCCCCAGTTATGGGTCTACAACACAATGAAAGCCAGATATCCCTCAAATGAAGGAAAACCAAGCAAAGAGGTGTCTCCATTACAGAGATCCCCAAATCGACCATATTAAATGGCCCCTAGGTCAAGATCCCGCTTTTTTTTTACAAGCTTTAAGGATGTAACGGGAAAAACCGAAGCCAGTTATCCCTCCACAGACAGCTGTTTCAATGTGTTGCCCCTCATCAGTGCGGAGTACGATTCTGGCTAACTGGGAGCAATGCCTCGGAGACAACCCAAACACAACAATAGCTGATCTCCTCAGGGAGACCAGCTACGAAAAACACCGCGGAGCCTCACTTAAGAGTCTCAACACAGCAATCCGAAGTGCAAAGTTCCCTGGGAAAAGGGAATATGCAAAATAAATGTGTACCCCCAGTTATGGGTCTACAACACAATGATAGCCAGATGTCCCTCAAAGGAAGGAAAACCAAGCAAAGGGGTGTCTCCATTACAGAGGTCACCAAATCCACCATATTAAGCGGCCCCTATGTCAAGATCCCACTTATTTTACAAGCTTTAAGGATGTGACAGGGAAAACCTAAGCCAGTTATCCATCCACAAACAGCTGTTTTGGGGTGTTGCCCCTCATCAGTGCAGAGTAGGATTCTGGCTAACCGGGAGCAATGCCTCGGAGACCACCCAAACACAATAGCTGATCTCCTCAGGGAGACCAGCTACAAAAAACACTGCGGAGCCTCACTTAAGAGTCTCAACACAGCAATCCGAAGTGCAAAGTTCCCTGGGAAAAGGGAATATGCAAAATAAATGTGGAGCCCCAGTTATGGGTCTACAACACAATGAAAGCCAGATATCCCTCAAATGAAGGAAAACCAAGCAAAGAGGTGTCTCCATTACAGAGATCACCAAATCCACCATATTAAGTGGCCCCTATGTCAAGATCCCGCTTTTTTTACAAGCTTTAAGGATGTGACGGGGAAAACCTAATCCAGTTATCCCTCCACAGACAGCTATTTCAATGTGTTGCCCCTCATCAGTGCGTAGTAGGATTCTGGCTAACTGGGAGCAATGCCTCGGAGACAACCCAAACACAATAGCTGATCTCCTCAGGGAGACCAGCTACGAAAAACACCGCGGAGGCTCACTTAAGAGTCTCAACACAGCAATCCGAAGTGCAAAGTTCCCTGGGAAAAGGGAATATGCAAAATAAATGTGTAGCCCCAGTTATGGCTCTACAACACAATGAAAGCCAGATATCCCTCAAAGGAAGGAAAACCAAGCAAAGGGGTGTCTTCATTACAGAGATCACCAAATCCACCATATTAAGTGGCCCCTATGTCAAGATCCCACTTATTTTACAAGCTTTAAGGATGTGACAGGGTAAAACCTAAGCCAATTATCCATCCACAGACAGCTGTTTTGGGGTGTTGCCCCTCATCAGTGCGGAGTAGGATTCTGGCTAACCGGGAGCAATGCCTCGGAGACCACCCAAACACAATAGCTGATCTCCTCAGGGAGACCAGATACAAAAAACACCGCGGAGCCTCACTTAAGAGTCTCAACGAAGCAATCCAAAGTGCAAAGTTCCCTGGGAAAAAGGAATATGCAAAATAAATGTGGAGCCCCAGTTATGGGTCTACAACACAATGAAAACCAGATATCCCTCAAATGAAGGAAAACCAAGCAATGAGGTGTCTCCATTACAGAGATCACCAAATCCACCATATTAAGTGGCCCCTATGTCAAGATCCCGCTTTTTTTACAAGCTTTAAGGATGTGACGGGAAAACCTAAGCCAGTTATCCATCCACAGACAGCTGTTTCGATGTGTTGCCCCTCATCAGTGCGGAGTAGGATTCTGGCTAACCGGGAGCAATGCCTCTGAGACCACCCAAACACAACAATAGCTGATCTCCTCAGGGAGACCAGCTACGAAAAACACCGCGGAGCCTCACTTAAGAGTGTCAACACAGCAATCCGAAGTGCAAAGTTCCCTGGGAAAAGGGAATATGCAAAATAAATGTGGAGCCCCAGTTACAGGTCTACAACACAATGAAAGCCAGATATCCCTCAAAGGAATGAAAACCAAGCAAAGGGGTGTCTCCATTATAGAGATCACCAAATCCACCATATGTAGTGGCCCCTATGTCAAGATCCCGCTTTTTTTACAAGCTTTAAGGATGTGACGGCGAAAACCTAAGCCAGTTAAACATCCACAGACAGCTGTTTCGGAGTGTTGCCCATCATCAGTGCGGAATAGGATTCTGGCTAACCAGGAGCAATGCCTCGGAGACCACCAAAACACAACAATAGCTTATCTCAGGGAGACCAGCTACAAAAAACACAGCGGAGCCTCACTTAAAAGTCTAAACACAGCAATCCAAAGTGCAAAGTTCCCTAGGAAAAGGGAATATGCAAAATTAATGTGGAGCCCCAGTTATGGGTCTACAACAAAATGAAAACAAGATATCCCTCAAAGGAAGCAAAACCAAGCAAATGGGTGTCTCCATTACAGAGACCACCAAATCCACCATATTAAGTGGCCCCTATGTCAAGATCCCGCTTTTTTTACAAGCTTTAAGGATGTGACGGGGAAAACCTAAGCCAGTTATCCATCCACAGACAGCTGTTTTGGGGTGTTGCCCCTCATCAGTGCGGAGTAGGATTCTGGCTAACCGGGAGCAATGCCTCGGAGACCACCCAAACACAATAGCTGATCTCCAGAGGGAGACCAGATACAAAAAAACCGCAGAGCCTCACTTAAGAGTCTCAACACAGCAATCCGAAGTGCAAAGTTCCCTGGGAAAAAGGAATATGCAAAATAAATGTGGAGCCCCAGTTATGGGTCTACAACACAATGAAAGCCAGATATCCCTCAAATGAAGGAAAACTAAGCAAAGAGGTGTCTCCATTACAGAGATCACCAAATCCACCATATTAAGTGGCCCCTATGTCAAGATCCCGCTTTTTTTTTACAAGCTTTAAGGATGTAACGGGAAAAACCTAAGCCAGTTATCCATTCACAGACAGCTGTTTCGTGGTGTTGCCATCATCAGTGCGGAATAGGATCCTGGCTAACCAGGAGCAATGCCTCGGAGACCACCCAAACACAACAATAGCTGATCTCAGGGAGACCAGCTACAAAAAACACCGCGGAGCCTCACTTAAAAGTCTAAACACAGCAATCCAAAGTGCAAAGTTCCCTAGGAAAAGGGAATATGCAAAATAAATGTGGAGCCCCAGTTATGGGTCTACAACAAAATGAAAACAAGATATCCCTCAAAAGGAAGCAAAACCAAGCAAATTTGTGTCTCCATTACAGAAACCACCAAATCCACCATATTAAGTGTCCCCTATGTCAAGATCCCACTTTTTTTTACAAGCTTTAAGGATGTAACGGGAAAAACCTAAGCCAGTTATCCATTCACAGACAGCTGTTTCGGGGTGTTGCCCCTCATCAGTGCGGAGTAGGAGTCTGGATAACCTGGAGCAATGCATCGGAGACCACCCAAACACAACAATAGCTGATCTCCTCAGGGAGACCAGCTACAAAAAACACCGCGGAGCCTCACTTAAGAGTCTCAACACAGCAATCCGAAGTGCAAAGTTCCCTGGGAAAAGGGAATATGCAAAATAAATGTGGAGCCCCAGTTATGGGTCTACAACACAATGAAAGCCAGATATCCCTCAAATGAAGGAAAACCAAGCAAAGAGGTGTCTCCATTACAGAGATCCCCAAATCGACCATATTAAGTGGCCCCTATGTCAAGATCCCGCATTTTTTACAAGCTTTAAGGATGTGACGGGGAAAACCTAAGCCAGTTATCCATCCACAGACAGCTGTTTCGGGGTGTTGCCTCTCATCAGTGCATAGTACGATTATGGCTAATCGGGAGACATGCCCTGGAGACCACCCAAACACAACAATAGCTGATCTCCTCAGGGAGACCAACTACGAAAAACACCGCGGAGCCTCACTTAAGAGTCTCAACACAATAAATCCAAAATGCAAAGTTCCCTGGGAAAAGGGAATATGCAAAATAAATGTGTACCCCCAATTATGGGTCTACAACACAATGAAAGCCAGATATCCCTCAAAGGAAGGAAAACCAAGCAAAGGGGTTTCTCCATTACAGAGATCACCAAATCCACCATATTAAGTGGCCCCTATGTCAAGATACCGCTTTTTTTACAAGCTTTAAGGATGTGACGGGGAAAACCTAAGCCAATTATCCATCCACAGACAGCTGTTTCAGGGTGTTGCCCCTCATCAGTGCAGAGTTTGATTCTGGCTAACCGGGAGCAATGCCTCGGAGAAAACCCAAACACAACAATAGATGATCTCCTCAGGGAGACCAACTACAAAAAACACCGCGGAGCCTCACTTAAGAGTCTCAACACAGCAATCCGAAGTGCAAAGTTCCCTGGGAAAAGGGAATATGCAAAATAAATGTGTACCCCCAGTTATGGGTCTACAACACAATGAAAGCCAGATATCCCTCAAAGGAAGGAAAACCAAGCAAAGGGGTTTCTCCATTACAGAGATCACCAAATCCACCATATTAAGTGGCCCCTATGTCAAAATCCCACTTTTTTCAAGCTTTAAGGATGTGACGGGGAAAACCTAAGCCAGTCATCCATCCACAGACAGCTGTTTCGGGGTGTTGCCCCTCATCAGTGCGGAGTAGTATTCTGGCTAACCGGGAGCAATGCCACGGAGACCACCCAAACACAACAATAGCTGATCTCAGGGAGACCAGCTACAAAAAACACCGGGGAGCCTCACTTAAGAGTCTCAACAAAGCAATCCAAAGTGCAAAGTTTCCTAGGAAAATGGAATATGCAAAATAAATGTGGAGCCCCAGTTATGGGTCTACAACACAATGAAAGCCAGATATCCCTCAAAGGAAGGAAAACCAAGCAAAGGGGTGTCTCTATTACAGAGAACACCAAATTCACCATATTAAGTGCCCTTATGTCAAGATCCCGCTTTTTTTTTACAGTCTTGAAGGATGTGACGGGGCAAACCTAAGCCAGTTATCCATCCACAGACAGCTGTTTCGGGGTGTTGCCCCTCATCAGTGCGGAGTAGTATTCTGGCTAACCGGGAGCAATGCCACGGAGACCACCCAAACACAACAATAGCTGATCTCAGGGAGACCAGCTACAAAAAACACCGGGGAGCCTCACTTAAGAGTCTCAACACAGCAATCCAAGTGCAAAGTTCCCTGGGAAAAGGGAATATGCAAATAAAATGTGGAGCCCCAGTTATGGGTCTACAACACAATGAAAGCCAGATATCCTCAAAGGAAGGAAAACCAAGCAAAGGGGTGTCTCCATTACAGAGATCACCAAATCCACCATATTAGTGGCCCCTATGTCAAGATCCCGCTTTTTTACAAGCTTTAAGGATGTGACAGGAGAAAACCTAAGCCAGTTATCCATCCACAGACAGCTGTTTCGGGGTGTTGCCCTCATCAGTGCGGAGTAGGATTCTGGCTAACCAGGAGCAATGCCTCGGAGACCACCCAACACAACAATAGCTGATCTCAGGGAGACCAGCTACAAAACACCGCGGAGCCTCACTTAAGAGTCTCAACACAGCAATCCGAAGTGCAAAGTTCCCTGGGAAAAGGGAATATGCAAAATAAAATGTGGAGCCCCAGTTATGGGGATCTACAACACAATGAAAGCCAGATATCCCTCAAAGGAAGGAAAACTAAGCAAAGGGGTGTCTCCATTACAGAGATCACCAAATCCACCATATTAAGTGGCCCCTATGTCAAGATCCCGCTTTTTTACAAGCTTTAAGGATGTGACAGGGAAAACCTAAGCCAGTTATCCATCCACAGACAGCTGATTCAGGGTGTTGCCCCTCATCAGTGCGGAGTACGATTCTGGCTAACCGGGAGCAATGCCTCGGAGACCACCCAAACACAACAATAGCTGATCTCCTCAGGGAGACCAGCTACAAAACACCGCTGAGCCTCACTTAAGAGTCTCAACACAGCAATCCGAAGTGCAAAGTTCACTGGGAAAAGGGAATATGCAAAATAAATGTGGAGCCCCAGTTATGGGTCTACAACACAATGAAAGCCAGATATCCCTCAAAGGAAGGAAAACTAGCAAAGGGGTGTCTCCATTACAGAGATCACCAAATCCACCATATTAAGTGGCCCCTATGTGAAGATCCCGCTTTTTTTACAAGCTTTAAGGATGTGACGGGAAAACCTAAGCCAGTTATCCATCCACAGACAGCTGTTTCAGGGTGTTGCCCTCATCAGTGCGGAGTAGGATTCTGGCTAACCGGGAGCAATGCCTCGAGACCACCAAACATAACAATAGCTGATCTCCTCAGGGAGACCAGCTACAAAACACACGCGGAGCCTCACTTAAGAGTCTCAACACAGCAATCCGAAGTGCAAAGTTCCCTGGGAAAAGGGAATATGCAAAATAAATGTGGAGCCCCAGTTATGGGTCTACAACACAATGAAAGCCAGATATCCCTCAAAGGAAGAAAACCAAGCAAAGGGGTGTCTCCATTACAGAGATCACCAAATCCACCATATTAAGTGGCCCCTATGTCAAGATCTCGGTTTTTTTACAAGCTTTAAGGATGTGAAGGAGAAAACCTAAGCCAGTTATCCATCCACAGACAGCTGTTTCAGGGGCTGCTCCTCATCAGTGCGGAGTAGGATTCTAGGCTAAACAGGAGCAATGCCTCGGAGACCAGCCAAACACAACAATAGCTGATCTCAGGGAGACCAGCTACAAAACACCGCGGAGCCTCACTTAAGAGTCTCAACACAGCAATCCGAAGTGCAAAGTTTCCTGGGAAAAGGGAATATGCAAAATAAATGTGGAGCCACAGTTATGGGTCTACAACACAATGAAAGCCAGATATCCCTCAAAGGAAGGAAAACTAAGCAAAGAGGTGTCTCCATTACAGAGATCACCAAATCCACCATATTAAGTGGCCCCTATGTCAAGATCCCGCTTTTTTTTACAAGCTTTAAGGATGTGACGGGGAAAACCTAAGCCAGTTATCTATCCACAGACAACTGTTTCAGGGTGTTGCCCCTCATCAGTGCGGAGTACGATTCTGGCTAACCGGGATAAATGCATCGGAGACCACCCAAACAAAACAATAGCTGATCTCCTCATGGAGACCAGCTACAAAAAACACCGCGGAGCCTCACTTAAGAGTCTCAACACAGCAATCCGAAGTGCAAAGTTCCTTGGGAAAAGGGAATATACAAAATAAATGTGGAGCCCCAGTTATGGGGATTACAACACAATAAAAGCCAGATATCCCTCAAAGGAAGGAAAACCAAGCAAAAGGATGTCTCCATTACAGAGATCACCAAATCCACCATATTAAGTGGCCCCTATGTCAAGATCCCACTTTTTTTACAAGCTTTAAGGATGTGATAGGGAAAACCTAAGCCAGTTATCTATCCACAGACAGCTGTTTCAGGGTGTTGCCCCTCTTCAGTGCGGAGTACGATTCTGGCTAAACGGGAGCAATGCCTCGGAGACCACCCAAACACAACAATAGCTGATCTCCTCATGGAGACCAGCTACAAAAAACACCGCGGAGCCACACTTAAGAGTCTCAACACAGCAATCCGAAGTGCAAAGTTCCCTGGGAAAAGGGAATATGCAAAATAAATGTGAAGTCCCAGTTAGGGGTCTACAACACAATGAAAGCCAGATATCCCTCAAAGGAAGGAAAACCAAGCAAAGGGGTGTCTCCATTACAGAGATCACCAAATCCACCATATTATGGCCCCTATGTGAAGATCCCGCTTTTTTACAAGCTTTAAGGGTGTGACGGGAAAAGCCTAAGCCAGTTATCCATCCACAGACAGCTGTTTCG
>JAKVIS010002970.1:0-19661 GCA_033119425.1 Bufotes viridis | reverse complement strand
GTTAGTTTCCAAATATCCAAGGTAGAAGTAAGCTTTTACTAATTTGCTAATAATTTGGACAAAGTAACAGAAAGAAATAACATAGAAGAAATAGCACAGCCCTACAAACTATACATTACTGGACTTTATCATTGACATTCTAGATAATAATAACTTACCTTTTCAACACACTGACTGATAGGAATCACCCAATGTTCCTTTTCGTTGAAGATGAATTAGCTTCAATTGATATGGTTCTACTCTAGGATCCGGCCCATCTTATGGACTGGGCCCAGGTACTTAAAACATATCAATAAGATCTGCATATGGTACTTCACCTATAGGACCCATCCATCTTATGGACTAGGCCCTAGGTCTTAAAGATATCTCTAACAAGATATGATCTCACCATAGGACCCATCCTTTGTGGAATTGGGCCCTAGGAACTTAATCATATCTCTTACAAGATGTTGATGTAGTCTTGCCTTTGATCCATGCTTCTATGGTTAAGACCTCTTGTACTCAAGCACTTCTCTTTTTCTTGTGAAAGAACATCTGAGGCACATACTCTCTGTTACAATAAAACAACACATAACCCTAGAGCACAGTATCATATCAACTTTGGGCAAATTTTGGAAGAACACACCTTGCCAAAGCCCTAGTTCCAACCTTGACTCTGCTATGTATTGAATTTTATGTAAAATAATGCTTTTTACAAAGTTTCTAAATTATTAACAAATTGGTTAAAGGGCACCTATTTAATGAAAAATGCAGCCTCCTCCATAACTCCCTTAGCTGCCCCTTACCATCTCCAATGAAGGTGCGTTTCCACCATCCGAGGTAGAAATAAGCTTTACCAATTTGCTAATAATTTAGACAAAGTAACAGATAGAAATAACATGAAGAAATAGCACAAAGCCCTACAAACTATACATTACTGGACTTTATCATTGACATTCTAGATAATAATAACTTACCTTTTCAACACACTAATTGATAGGAATCACCCAATGTTCCTTTTGGTTGAAGATGAATTAGCTTCAATTGATATGGTCTTCACCTATAGGATCCGTCCATTTTATGGACTGGGCCCCAGGTACTTAAACATATCAATAATAAGATCTGCATATGGTCTTCACCTATAGGACCCATCCATCTTATGGACTATGCCCTAGGTCTTAAAGATATTCTAACAAGATATGATCTCACCTATAGGACCCATCCTTTGTGGAATTGGGCCCTAGGAACTTAATCATATCTCTTACAAGATGTTGATGTAGACTTTGCCCTTTGGATCCATGCTTCTTATGGATAAGACTCCTGTACTCAAGCACTTCTTTTTCTTGTGAAAGAACATCTGGAGGCACATACTCTCTGTTACAATAAAAACAACGCATAAACCTAGAGCACATAATCATATCAACTTTGGGCAAATTTAGAAGGACACAGCTTTGCCAAAGCCCTAGTTCCGAACCTTGACTCTGCTATGTATTGAATTTTATGTAAAATAATGCTTTTACAAAGCTTTCCTAAATTATTAACAAATTGGTTAAAGGGCACCTATTTAATGAAAAATGCAGCCTCCTCCATAACCCCTTAGCTGCCCTTACCATCTCCAATGAAGGTGCGTTCTCCACCATCCGAGGTAGAAAAGCTTTTACCAATTTGCTAATAATTTAGACAAAGTAACAGAAAGAAATAACATGAAGAAATAGCACAAAGCCCTACAAACTATACATTACTGGACTTTATCATTGACAGTTCTAGATAATAATAACTTACCTTTTCAACACACTGATTGATAGGAATCACCCAATGTTCCTTTTGGTTGAAGATGAATTAGCTTCAATTGATATGGTCTTCACTTATAGGATCCGCCCATTTTATGGACTGGGCCCCAGGTACTTAAACATATCAATAATAGGATCTGCATATGGTCTTCACCTATAGGACCCATCCATCTTATGGACTATGCCCTAGGTCTAAAAGATATCTCTAACAAGATATGATCTTCACCTATAGGACCCATCCTTTTGTGGAATTGGGCCCTAGGAACTTAATCATATCTCTTTCAAGATGTTGATGTAGTCTTTGCCCTATCCATGCTTCTATGGATAAGACTCTTTATACTCAAGCACTTCCTTTTTCTTGTGAAAGAACATCTGAGGCATATACTCTCTGTTACAATAAAAACAACACATAACCCTAGAGCACAGTATCATATCAACTTTGGGCAAATTTTGAAGAACACACCTTTGCCAAAGCCCTAGTTCCGAACCTTGACTCTGCTATGTATTGAATTTTATGTAAAATAATGCTTTTTACAAAGCTTTCTAAATTATTAACAAATTGGTTAAAGGGCACCTATTTAATGAAAAATGCAGCCTCCTCCATAACCCCTTAGCTGCCCTTACCATCTCCAATGAAGGTGCGTTTTCCACCATCCAAGGTAGAAATAAGCTTTTACTAATTTGCTAATAATTTGGACAAAGTAACAGAAAGAAATAACATGAAGAAATAGCACAAAGCACTACAAATTATACATTACTGGACTTTATAATTGACATTCTAGATAATAATAACTTACCTTTTCAACACACTGACTGATAGGAATCACCCAATGTTCCTTTTTCGTTGAAGATGAATTAACTTCAATTGATATGGTCTTCACCTATAGGATCCGCCCATCTTATGGACTGGGCCCCAGGTACTTAAACATATCAATAATAAGATCTGCATATGGTCTTCACCTATAGGACCCATCCATCTTATGGACTAGGCCCTAGGTCTTAAAGATATCTCTAACAAGATATGATCTTTCACCTATAGGACCCATCCTTTTGTGGAATTGGGCCCTCGGAACTTACTCATATCTCTTACAAGATGTTGATGTAGTCTTTGCCTTTGGATCCATGCTTCTTAAGGATAAGACTCCTTGTGCTCAAGCACTTCTCTTTTCTTGTGAAAGAACATCTGGAGGCACATACTCTCTGTTACAATAAAAACAACACATAACCCTAGAGCACAGTATCATATCAACTTTGGGCAAATTTTGAAGAACACAGCTTTGCCAAAGCCCTAGTTCCGAACCTTGACTCTGCTATGTATTGAATTTTATGTAAAATAATGCTTTTACAAAGCTTTCCTAAATTATTAACAAATTGGTTAAAGGGCACCTATTTAATGAAAAATGCAGCCTCCTCCATAACCCCTTAGCTGCCCTTACCATCTCCAATGAAGGTGCGTTTCCACCATCCGAGGTAGAAATAAGCTTTTACCAATTTGCTAATAATTTAGACAAAGTAACAGAAAGAAATAACATGAAGAAATAGCACAAAGCCCTACAAACTATACATTACTGGACTTTATCATTGACAGTCTAGATAATAATAACTTACCTTTTCAACACACTGATTGATAGGAATCACCCAATGTTCCTTTTTGGTTGAAGATGAATTAGCTTCACTGATATGGTCTTCACCTATAGGATCCGTCCATTTTATGGACTGGGCCCCAGGTACTTAAACATATCAATAATAAGATCTGCATATGGTCTTCACCTATAGACCCATCCATCTTATGGACTATGCCCTAGGTCTTAAAGATATCTCTAACAAGATATGATCTTCACCTATAGGACCCATCATTTTGTGGAATTGGGCCCTAGGAACTTAATCATATCTCTTACAAGATGTTGATGTAGGCTTTGCCTTTGGATCCATGCTTTTATGGATAAGACTCCTTGTACTCAAGCACTTCTCTTTTTCTTGTGAAAGAACATCTGGAGGCACATACTCTCTGTTACAATAAAAACAACGCATAAACCTAGAGCACATAATCATATCAACTTTGGGAAAATTTAGGAAGGACACAGCTTTGCCAAAGCCCTAGTATCGAACCTTGACTCTGCTATGAATTGAATTTTATGTAAAATAATGCTTTTTTACAAAGCTTTCTAAATTATTAACAAATTGGTTAAAGGGCACCTATTTAATGAAAAATGCAGCCTCCTCCATAACCCCTTAGCTGCCCTTACCATCTCCAATGAAGGTGCGTTTCCACCATCCAAGGTAGAAATAAGCTTTTACTAATTTGCTAATAATTTGGACAAAGTAACAGAAAGAAATAACATGAAGAAATAGCACAAAGCCCTACAAACTATACATTACTGGACTTTATCATTGACAGTCTAGATAATAATAACTTACCTTTTCAACACACTGACTGATAGGAATCACCCAATGTTCCTTTTTCGTTGAAGATGAATTAACTTCAATTGATATGGTCTTCACCTATATGATCCGTCCATCTTATGGACTGGGCCCCAGGTACTTAAACATATCAATAATAGGATCTGCATATGGTCTTCACCTAAAGGACCCATCCATCTTATGGACTATGCCCTAGGTCCTAAAGATATCTCTAACAAGATATGATCTTTACCTATAGGACCCATCCTTTTGTGGAATTGGGCCCTAGGAACTTAATCATATCTCTCACAAGATGTTGATGTAGTCTTTGCCTTTTGAATCCATGCTTCTTATGGTTAAGACTCCTTGTACTCAAGCACTTCTCTTTTTCTTGTGAAAGAACATCTGGAGGCACATACTTTCTGTTACAATAAAAACAACACATAAACCTAGAGCACAGTATCATATCAATTTTGGGCAAATTTTGGAAGAACACAGCTTTGTCAAAGCCCTAGTTCCGAACCTTGACTCTGCTATGTATTGAATGTTATGTAAAATAATGCTTTTTACAAAGATTTCCCTAAATTATTAACAGATTGGTTAAAGGGCACCTATTTAATGAAAAATGCAGCCTCCTCCATAACCCCTTAGCTGCCCTTACCATCTCCAATGAAGGTGCGTTTTCCACCATCCGAGGTAGAAATAAGCTTTTACCAATTTGCTAATAATTTAGACAAAGTATCAGAAAGAAATAACATGAAGAAATAGCACAAAGCCCTACAAATTATACATTTTTGGACTTTATCATTGACATTCTGGATAATAATAACTTACCTTTTCAACACACTAATTGATAGGAATCACCCAATGTTCCTTTTTGGTTGAAGATGAATTAACTTCAATTGATATGGTCTTCACCTATAGGATCCGTCCATTTTATGGACTGGGCCCCAGGTACTTAAACATATCAATAATAAGATCTGCATATGGTCTTCACCTATAGGACCCATCCATCTTATGGACTATGCCCTAGGTCTTAAAGATATCTCTAACAAGATATGATCTTCACCTATAGGACCCATCCTTTTGTGGAATTGGGCCCTAGGAACTTAATCATATCTCTTACAAGATGTTGATGTAGTCTTTGCCTTTTGGATCCATGCTTCTTATGGTTAAGACTCCTTGTGCTCAAGCACTTCCCTTTTTCTTGTGAAAGAACATCTGGAGGCACATACTCTCTGTTACAATAAAAACAACACATAACCCTAGAGCACAGTATCATATCAACTTTGGGCAAATTTTGGAAGAACACACCTTTGCCAAAGCCCTAGTTCCGAACCTTGACTCTGCTATGTATTGAATTTTATGTAAAATAATGCTTTTTACAAAGCTTTCCCTAAAATTTTTAACAAATTGGTTAAAGGGCACCTATTTAATGAAAAATGCAGCCTCCTCCATAACCCCTTAGCTGCCCTTACCATCTCCAATGAAGGTGCGTTTTCCACCATCCAAGGTAGAAATAAGCTTTTACTAATTTGCTAATAATTTGGACAAAGTAACAGAAAGAAATAACATGAAGAAATAGCACAAAGCCCTACAAACTATACATTACTGGACTTTATCATTGACATTCTAGATAATAATAACTTACCTTTTCAACACACTGACTGATAGGAATCACCCAATGTTCCTTTTTCGTTGAAGATGAATTAGCTTCAATTGATATGGTCTTCACCTATAGGATCCGTCCATCTTATGGACTGGGCCCCAGGTACTTAAACATATCAATAATAAGATCTGCATATGGTCTTCACCTATAGGACCCATCCATCTTATGGACTATGCCCTAGGTCTTAAAGATATCTCTAACAAGATATGATCTTCACCTATTGGACCCATCTTTTTGTGGAATTGGGCCCTAGGAACTTAATCTTATCTCTTACAAGATGTTGATGTAGACTTTGCCCTATCCATGCTTCTTATGGATAAGACTCTTTATACTCAAGCATTTCCCTTTTTCTTGTGAAAGAACATCTGGAGGCATATACTCTCTGTTACAATAAAAACAACACATAACCCTAGAGCACAGTATCATATCAACTTTGGGCAAATTTTGGAAGAACACACCTTTGCCAAAGCCCTAGTTCCGAACCTTGACTCTGCTATGTATTGAATTTTATGTAAAATAATGCTTTTTACAAAGCTTTCCCTAAATTATTAACAAATTGGTTAAAGGGCACCTATTTAATGAAAAATGCAGCCTCCTCCATAACCCCTTAGCTGCCCTTACCATCTCCAATGAAGGTGCGTTTTCCACCATCCAAGGTAGAAATAAGCTTTTACTAATTTGCTAATAATTTGGACAAAGTAACAGAAAGAAATAACATGAAGAAATAGCACAAAGCCCTACAAACTATACATTACTGGACTTTATCATTGACATTCTAGATAATAATAACTTACCTTTTCAACACACTGACTGATAGGAATCACCCAATGTTCCTTTTTCGTTGAAGATGAATTAGCTTCAATTGATATGGTCTTCACCTATAGGATCCGTCCATCTTATGGACTGGGCCCCAGGTACTTAAACATATCAATAATAAGATCTGCATATGGTCTTCACCTATAGGACCCATCCATCTTATGGACTAGGCCCTAGGTCTTAAAGATATCTCTAACAAGATATGATCTTTCACCTATAGGACCCATCCTTTTGTGGAATTGGGCCCTAGGAACTTAATCATATCTCTTACAAGATGTTGATGTAGTCTTTGCCTTTTGGATCCATGCTTCTTATGGTTAAGACTCCTTGTACTCAAGCACTTCCCTTTTTCTTGTGAAAGAACATCTGGAGGCACATACTCTCTGTTACAATAAAAACAACACATAACCCTAGAGCACAGTATCATATCAACTTTGGGCAAATTTTGGAAGAACACACCTTTGCCAAAGCCCTAGTTCCGAACCTTGACTCTGCTATGTATTGAATTTTATGTAAAATAATGCTTTTACAAAGCTTTCCTAAATTATTAACAAATTGGTTAAAGGGCACCTATTTAATGAAAAATGCAGCCTCCTCCATAACCCCTTAGCTGCCCTTACCATCTCCAATGAAGGTGCGTTTTCCACCATCCGAGGTAGAAATAAGCTTTTACCAATTTGCTAATAATTTAGACAAAGTAACAGATAGAAATAACATGAAGAAATAGCACAAAGCCCTACAAACTATACATTACTGGACTTTATCATTGACATTCTAGATAATAATAACTTACCTTTTCAACACACTAATTGATAGGAATCACCCAATGTTCCTTTTTGGTTGAAGATGAATTAGCTTCAATTGATATGGTCTTCACCTATAGGATCCGTCCATTTTATGGACTGGGCCCCAGGTACTTAAACATATCAATAATAAGATCTGCATATGGTCTTCACCTATAGGACCCATCCATCTTATGGACTATGCCCTAGGTCTTAAAGATATCTCTAACAAGATATGATCTTCACCTATAGGACCCATCCTTTTGTGGAATTGGGCCCTAGGAACTTAATCATATCTCTTACAAGATGTTGATGTAGACTTTGCCCTTTGGATCCATGCTTCTTATGGATAAGACTCCTTATACTCAAGCACTTCTCTTTTTCTTGTGAAAGAACATCTGGAGGCACATACTCTCTGTTACAATAAAAACAACGCATAAACCTAGAGCACATAATCATATCAACTTTGGGCAAATTTAGGAAGGACACAGCTTTGCCAAAGCCCTAGTTCCGAACCTTGACTCTGCT
This sequence comes from Bufotes viridis, assembly GCA_033119425.1. Lineage (NCBI taxonomy): Eukaryota > Metazoa > Chordata > Amphibia > Anura > Bufonidae > Bufotes > Bufotes viridis. The sequence continues at coordinate 11,697 of JAKVIS010002970.1, read as the reverse complement.
ATGTATTGAATTTTATGTAAAATAATGCTTTTTACAAAGCTTTCCCTAAATTATTAACAAATTGGTTAAAGGGCACCTATTTAATGAAAAATGCAGCCTCCTCCATAACCCCTTAGCTGCCCTTACCATCTCCAATGAAGGTGCGTTTTCCACCATCCGAGGTAGAAATAAAGCTTTTACCAATTTGCTAATAATTTAGACAAAGTAACAGAAAGAAATAACATGAAGAAATAGCACAAAGCCCTACAAACTATACATTACTGGACTTTATCATTGACAGTCTAGATAATAATAACTTACCATTTCAACACACTGATTGATAGGAATCACCCAATGTTCCTTTTTGGTTGAAGATGAATTAGCTTCAATTGATATGGTCTTCACCTATAGGATCCATCCATTTTATGGACTGGGCCCCAGGTACTTAAACATATCAATAATAGGATCTGCATATGGTCTTCACCTAAAGGACCCATCCATCTTATGGACTATGCCCTAGGTCTTAAAGATATCTCTAACAAGATATGATCTTCACCTATAGGACCCATCTTTTTGTGGAATTGGGCAATAGGAACTTAATCATATCTCTTACAAGATGTTGATGTAGACTTTGCCCTATCCATGCTTCTTATGGATAAGACTCTTTATACTCAAGCATTTCCCTTTTTCTTGTGAAAGAACATCTGGAGGCATATACTCTCTGTTACAATAAAAACAACACATAACCCTAGAGCACAGTATCATATCAACTTTGGACAAATTTTGGAAGAACACACCTTTGCCAAAGCCCTAGTTCCGAACCTTGACTCTGCTATGTATTGAATTTTATGTAAAATAATGCTTTTTACAAAGCTTTCCCTAAATTATTAACAAATTGGTTAAAGGGCACCTATTTAATGAAAAATGCAGCCTCCTCCATAACCCCTTAGCTGCCCTTACCATCTCCAATGAAGGTGCGTTTTCCACCATCCAAGGTAGAAATAAGCTTTTACTAATTTGCTAATAATTTGGACAAAGTAACAGAAAGAAATAACATGAAGAAATAGCACAAAGCACTACAAACTATACATTACTGGACTTTATAATTGACATTCTAGATAATAATAACTTACCTTTTCAACACACTGACTGATAGGAATCACCGAATGTTCCTTTTTCGTTGAAGATGAATTAACTTCAATTGATATGGTCTTCACCTATAGGATCCATCCATCTTATGGACTGGGCCCCAGGTACTTAAACATATCAATAATATGATCTGCATATGGTCTTCACCTATAGGACCCATCCATCTTATGGACTAGGCCCTAGGTCTTAAAGATATCTCTAACAAGATATGATCTTCACCTATAGGACCCATCCTTTTGTGGAATTGGGCCCTAGGAACTTACTCAAATCTCTTACAAGATGTTGATGTAGTCTTTGCCTTTTGGATCCATGCTTTTTAATGATAAGACTCCTTGTGCTAAAGCACTTCTCTTTTTCTTGTGAAAGAACATCTGGAGGCACATACTCTCTGTTACAATAAAAACAACACATAACCCTAGAGCACATAATCATATCAACTTTGGGCAAATTTTGGAAGAACACAGCTTTGCCAAAGCCCTAGTTCCGAACCTTGACTCTGCTATGTATTGGATTTTATGTAAAATAATGCTTTTTACAAAGCTTTCCCTAAATTATTAACAAATTGGTTAAAGGGCACCTATTTAATGAAAAATGCAGCCTCCTCCATAACCCCTTAGCTGCCCTTACCATCTCCAATGAAGGTGCGTTTTACACCATCCGAGGTAGAAATAAGCTTTTACCAATTTGCTAATAATTTAGACAAAGTAACAGAAAGAAATAACATGAAGAAATAGCACAAAGCACTAAAAACTATACATTACTGGACTTTATCATTGACAGTCTAGATAATAATAACTTACCTTTTCAACACACTGATTGATAGGAATCACCCAATGTTCCTTTTGGTTGAAGATGAATTAGCTTCAATTGATATGGTCTTCACCTATAGGATCCGTCCATTTTATGGACTGGGCCCCAGGTACTTAAACATATCAATAATAGGATCTGCATATGGTCTTCACCTATAGGACCCATCCATCTTATGGACTATGCCCTAGGTCTAAAAGATATCTCTAACAAGATATGATCTTCACCTATAGGACCCATCCTTTTGTGGAATTGGGCCCTAGGAACTTAATCATATCTCTTTCAAGATGTTGATGTAGTCTTTGCCCTATCCATGCTTTTTATGGATAAGACTCTTTATACTCAAGCACTTCCCTTTTTCTTGTGAAAGAACATCTGGAGGCATATACTCTCTGTTACAATAAAAACAACACATAACCCTAGAGCACAGTATCATATCAACTTTGGGCAAATTTTGGAAGAACACACCTTTGCCAAAGCCCTAGTTCCGAACCTTGACTCTGCTATGTATTGAATTTTATGTAAAATAATGCTTTTTACAAAGCTTTCCTAAATTATTAACAAATTGGTTAAAGGGCACCTATTTAATGAAAAATGCAGCCTCCTCCATAACCCCTTAGCTGCCCTTACCATCTCCAATGAAGGTGCGTTTTCCACCATCCAAGGTAGAAATAAGCTTTTACTAATTTGCTAATAATTTGGACAAAGTAACAGAAAGAAATAACATGAAGAAATAGCACAAAGCACTACAAACTATACATTACTGGACTTTATAATTGACATTCTAGATAATAATAACTTACCTTTTCAACACACTGACTGATAGGAATCACCCAATGTTCCTTTTTCATTGAAGATGAATTAACTTCAATTGATATGGTCTTCACCTATAGGATCCGTCCATCTTATGGACTGGGCCCCAGGTACTTAAACATATCAATAATAAGATCTGCATATGGTCTTCACCTATAGGACCCATCCATCTTATGGACTAGGCCCTAGGTCTTAAAGATATCTCTAACAAGATATGATCTTCACCTATAGGACCCATCCTTTTGTGGAATTGGGCCCTCGGAACTTACTCATATCTCTTACAAGATGTTGATGTAGTCTTTGCCTTTTGGATCCATGCTTCTTAAGGATAAGACTCCTTGTGCTCAAGCACTTCTCTTTTTCTTGTGAAAGAACATCTGGAGGCACATACTCTCTGTTACAATAAAAACAACACATAACCCTAGAGCACAGTAATCATATCAACTTTGGGCAAATTTTGGAAGAACACAGCTTTGCCAAAGCCCTAGTTCCGAACCTTGACTCTGCTATGTATTGGATTTTATGTAAAATAATGCTTTTTACAAAGCTTTCCCTAAATTATTAACAAATTGGTTAAAGGGCACCTATTTAATGAAAAATGCAGCCTCCTCCATAACCCCTTAGCTGCCCTTACCATCTCCAATGAAGGTGCGTTTTCCACCATCCGAGGTAGAAATAAGCTTTTACCAATTAGCTAATAATTTAGACAAAGTAACAGAAAGAAATAACATGAAGAAACAGCACAAAGCCCTACAAACTATACATTACTGGACATTATCATTGACACTCTAGATAATAATAACTTACCTTTTCAACACACTAATTGATAGGAATCACCCAATGTTCCTTTTTGGTTGAAGATGAATTAGCTTCAATTGATATGGTCTTCACCTATAGGATCCGTCCATTTTATGGACTGGGCCCCAGGTACTTAAACATATCAATAATAGGATCTGCATATGGTCTTCACCTATAGGACCCATCCATCTTATGGACTATGCCCTAGGTCTTAAAGATATCTCTAACAAGATATGATCTTCACCTATAGGACCCATCCTTTTGTGGAATTGGGCCCTAGGAACTTAATCATATCTCTTACAAGATGTTGATGTAGGCTTTGCCTTTTGGATCCATGCTTTTTATGGATAAGACTCCTTGTACTCAAGCACTTCTCTTTTTCTTGTGAAAGAACATCTGGAGGCACATACTCTCTGTTACAATAAAAACAACGCATAAACCTAGAGCACATAATCATATCAAATTTGGGAAAATTTAGGAAGGACACAGCTTTGCCAAAGCCCTAGTATCGAACCTTGACTCTGCTATGAATTGAATTTTATGTAAAATAATGCTTTTTACAAAGCTTTCCCTAAATTATTAACAAATTGGTTAAAGGGCACCTATTTATTGAAAAATGCAGCCTCCTCCATAACCCATTAGCTGCCCTTACCAACTCCAATGAAGGTGCGTTTTCCACCATCCAAGGTAGAAATAAGCTTTTACTAATTTGCTAATAATTTGGACAAAGTAACAGAAAGAAATAACATGAAGAAATAGCACAAAGCCCTACAAACTATACATTACTGGACTTTATCATTGACATTCTAGATAATAATAACTTACCTTTTCAACACACTGACTGATAGGAATCACCCAATGTTCCTTTTTCGTTGAAGATGAATTAACTTCAATTGATATGGTCTTCACCTATATGATCCGTCCATCTTATGGACTGGGCCCCAGGTACTTAAACATATCAATAATAAGATCTGCATATGGTCTTCACCTATAGGACCCATCCATCTTATGGATTATGCCCTAGGTCTTAAAGATATCTCTAACAAGATATGATCTTCACCTATAGGACCCATCCTTTTGTGGAATTGGGCCCTAGGAACTTACTCATATCTCTTACAAGATGTTGATGTAGTCTTTGCCTTTTGGATCCATGCTTCTTAAGGATAAGACTCCTTGTGCTCAAGCACTTCTCTTTTTCTTGTGAAAGAACATCTGGAGGCACATACTCTCTGTTACAATAAAAACAACACATAACCCTAGAGCACAGTATCATATCAACTTTGGGCAAATTTTTGAAAAACACAGCTTTGCCAAAGCCCTAGTTCCGAACCTTGACTCTGCTATGTATTGAATTTTATGTAAAATAATGCTTTTTACAAAGCTTTCCCTAAATTTTTAACAAATTGGTTAAAGGGCACCTATTTAATGAAAAATGCAGCCTCCTCCATATCCCCTTAGCTGCCCTTACCATCTCCAATGAAGGTGCGTTTTCCACCATCCGAGGTAGAAATAAGCTTTTACCAATTTGCTAATAATTTAGTTAAAGTGACAGAAAGAAATAACATGAAGAAATAGCACAAAGCCCTACAAACTATACATTACTGGACTTTATCATTGACATTCTAGATAATAATAACTTACCTTTTCAACACACTGACTGATAGGAATCACCCAATGTTCCTTTTTCGTTGAAGATGAATTAACTTCAATTGATATGGTCTTCACCTATAGGATCCGTCCATCTTATGGACTGGGCCCCAGGTACTTAAACATATCAATAATAAGATCTGCATATGGTCTTCACCTATAGGACCCATCCATCTTATGGACTATGCCCTAGGTCTTAAAGATGTCTCTTACAAGTTATGATCTTCACCTATAGGACCCATCCTTTTGTGGAATTGGGCCCTAGGAACTTAATCATATCTCTTACAAGATGTTGATGTAGTCTTTGCCTTTTGGATCCATGCTTCTTAAGGATAAGACTCCTTGTACTCAAGCACTTCCCTTTTTCTTGTGAAAAGAACATCTGGAGGCACATACTCTCTGTTACAATAAAAACAACACATAACCCTAGAGCACAGTATCATATCAACTTTGGGCAAATTTTGGAAGAACACACCTTTGCCAAAGCCCTAGTTCCGAACCTTGACTCTGCTATGTATTGAATTTTATGTAAAATAATGCTTTTTACAAAGCTTTCCCTAAATTATTAACAAATTGGTTAAAGGGCACCTATTTAATGAAAAATGCAGCCTCCTCCATAACCCCTTAGCTGCCCTTACCATCTCCAATGAAGGTGCGTTTTCCACCATCCGAGGTAGAAATAAGTTTTTACCAATTTGCTAATAATTTAGACAAAGTAACAGAAAGAAATAACATGAAGAAATAGCACAAAGCCCTACAAACTATACATTACTGGACTTTATCATTGACATTCTAGATAATAATAACTTACCTTTTCAACACACTGATTGATAGGAATCACCCAATGTTCCTTTTTGGTTGAAGATGAATTAGCTTCAATTGATATGGTCTTCACCTATAGGATCCGTCCATCTTATGGACTGGGCCCCAGGTACTTAAACATATCAATAAGATCTGCATATGGTTTTCATCTATAGGACCCATCCATCTTATGGATTATGCTCTAGGTCTTAAAGATATCTCTAACAAGATATGATCTTCACCTATAGGACCCATCCTTTTGTGGAATTGGGCCCTAGGAACTTAATCATATCTCTTACAAGATGTTGATGTAGTCTTTGCCCTTTGGATCCATGCTTCTTATGGATAAGACTCCTTGTACTCAAGCACTTCTCTTTTTCTTGTGAAAGAACATCTGGAGTCACATACTCTCTGTTACAATAAAAACAACACATAAACCTAGAGCACAGTAATCATATCAACTTTGGGCAAATTTTGGAAGGACACAGCTTTGCCAAAGCCCTAGTTCTGAACCTTGACTCTGCTATGTATTGAATTTTATGTAAAACAATGCTTTTTACAAAGCTTTCCCTAAATTTTTAACAAATTGGTTAAAGGGCACCTATTTAATGAAAAATGCAGCCTCCTCCATATCCCCTTAGCTGACCTTACCATCTCCAATGAAGGTGCATTTTCCACCATCCGAGGTAAAAATAAGCTTTTACCAATTTGCTATTAATTTAGACAAAGTAACAGAAAGAAATAACATGAAGAAATAGCACAAAGCCCTACAAATTATACTTTACTGGACTTTATCACTGACATTCTAGATAATAATAACTTACCTTTTCAACACACTGATTGATAGGAATCACCCAATGTTCCTTTTTGGTTGAAGATGAATTAGCTTCAATTGATATGGTCTTCACCTATATGACCCATCCATCTTATGGACTAGGCAGTTGGTCTTAAAGATATCTCTAACAAGATATGATCTTCATCTATAGGACCTATCCTTTTTTGGAATTGGGCCCTAGGAACTTAATCATATCTCTTACAAGATGTTGATGTAGTCTTTGCCTTTTGAATCCATGCTTCTTATGGATAAGACTCCTTGTACTCAAGCACTTCTCTTTTTCTTGTGAAAGATCATCTGGAGGCACATACTCTCTGTTACAATAAAAACAACGCATAAACCTTGAGCACAGTATCATATCAACTTTGGGCAAATTTTTGAAAAACACAGCTTTGCCAAAGCCCTAGTTCCGAACCTTGACTCTGTTATGTATTGAATTTTATGTAAAATAATGCTTTTTACAAAGCTTTCCCTAAATTATTAACAAATTGGTTAAAGGGCACCGATTTAATGAAAAATGCAGCCTCCTCCATAACCCCTTAGCTGCCCTTACCATCTCCAATGAAGGTGCGTTTTCCACTATCCGAGGTAGAAATAAGCTTTTACCAATTTGCTAATAATTTAAATAAAGTAATAGAAAGAAATAACATGAAGAAATAGCACAAAGCCCTACAAACTATACATTACTGGACTTTATCATTGACATTCTAGATAATAATAACTTACAGTACCTTTTCAACACACTGATTGATAGGAATCACCCAATTTTCCTTTTTGGTTGAAGATAAATTAGCTTCAATTGATATGTTTTTCACCTATAGGATCCGTCCATCTTATGGACTGGGCCCCAGGTACTTAAACATATCAATAATAAGATCTGCATATGGTCTTCACCTATAGGACCCATCCATCTTATGGACTATGCCCTAGGTCTTAAAGATGTCTCTTACAAGTTATGATCTTCACCTATAGGACCCATCCTTTTGTGGAATTGGGCCCTAGGAACTTAATCATATCTCTTACAAGATGTTGATGTAGTCTTTGCCTTTTGGATCCATGCTTCTTAAGGATAAGACTCCTTGTACTCAAGCACTTCTCTTTTTCTTGTGAAAGAACATCCGGAGGCACATAATCTCTGTTACAATAAAAACAACACATAACCCTAGAGCACATTATCATATCAACTTTGGGCAAATTTAGGAAGGACACAGCTTTGTCAAAGCCCTAGTATCGAACCTTGAATCTGCTATGAATTGAATTTTATGTAAAATAATGCTTTTTACAAAGCTTTCCCTAAATTATTAACAAATTGGTTAAAGGGCACCTATTTAATGAAAAATGCAGCCTCCTCCATAACCCCTTAGCTGCCCTTACCATCTCCAATGAAGGTGCGTTTTCCACCATCCAAGGTAGAAATAAGCTTCTACTAATTTGCTAATAATTTGGACAAAGTAACAGAAAGAAATAACATGAAGAAATAGCACAAAGCTCTACAAACTATACATTAGTGGACTTTATAATTGACATTCTAGATAATAGTGACTTACCTTTTCAACACACTGACTGATAGGAATCACCCAATGTTCCTTTTTCGTTGAAGATGAATTAACTTCAATTGATATGGTCTTCACCTATAGGATCCGTCCATCTCATGGACTGGGCCCCAGGTACTTAAACATATCAATAATAAGATCTGCATATGGTCTTCACCTATAGGACCCATCCATCTTATGGACTATGCCCTAGGTCTTAAAGATATCTCTAACAAGATATGATCTTCACCTATAGGACCCATCATTTTGTGGAATTGGGCCCTAGGAACTTACTCAAATCTCTTACAAGATGTTGATGTAGTCTTTGCCTTTTGGATCCATGCTTCTTAAGGATAAGACTCCTTGTACTCAAGCACTTCTCTTTTTCTTGTGAAAGAACATCTGGAGGCACATACTCTCTGTTACAATAAAAACAACGCATAAACCTAGAGCACATAATCATATCAACTTTGGGCAAATTTAGGAAGGACACAGCTTTGCCAAAGCCCTAGTATCGAACCTTGACTCTGCTATGAATTGAATTTTATGTAAAATAATGCTTTTTACAAAGCTTTCCCTAAATTATTAACAAATTGGTTAAAGGGCACCTATTTAATGAAAAATGCAGCCTCCTCCATAACCCCTTAGCTGCCCTTACCATCTCCAATGAAGGTGCGTTTTCCACCATCCGAGGTAGAAATAAGCTTTTACCAATTTGCTAATAATTTAGACAAAGAAACAGAAAGAAATAACATGAAGAAATAGCACAAAGCTCTACAAACTATACATTAGTGGACTTTATAATTGACATTCTAGATAATAGTGACTTACCTTTTCAACACACTGATTGATAGGAATCCCCCAATGTTCCTTTTTCGTTGAAGATGAATTAGCTTCAATTGATATGGTCTTCACCTATAGGATCCGTCCATCTTATGGACTGGGCCCGGGGTACTTAAACATATCAATAATATGATCTGCATATGGTCTTCACCTATAGGACCCATCCATCTTATGGACTAGGCCCTAGGTCTTAAAGATATCTCTAACAAGATATGATCTTCACCTATTGGACCCATCCTTTTTTGAAATTGGGCCCTAAGAACTTAATCATATCTCTTACAAGATGTTGATGTAGTCTTTGCCTTTTGGATCCATGCTTCTTATGGATAAGACTCCTTGTGCTCAAGCACTTCCCTTTTTCTTGTGAAAGAACATCTGGAGGCACATACTCTCTGTTACAATAAAAACAACACATAACCCTAGAGCACAGTATTATATCAACTTTGGGCAAATTTTGGAAGAACACAGCTTTGCCAAAGCCCTAGTTCCGAACCTTGACACTGCTATGTATTGAATTTTATGTAAAATAATGCTTTTTACAAAGCTTTCCCTAAATTATTAACAAATTGGTTAAAGGGCACCTATTTAATGAAAAATGCAGCCTCCTCCATAACCCCTTAGCTGCCCTTACCATCTCCAATGAAGGTGCGTTTTCCACCATCCAAGGTAGAAATAAGCTTTTACTAATTTGCTAATAATTTGGACAAAGTAACAGAAAGAAATAACATGAAGAAATAGCACAAAGCCCTACAAACTATACATTACTGGACTTTATAATTGACATTCTAGATAATAATAACTTACCTTTTCAACACACTGATTGATAGGAATCACCCAATATTCCTTCTTCGTTGAAGATGAATTAGCTTCAATTGATATGGTCTTCACCTATAGGATCCGTCCATCTTATGGACTGGGCCCCAGGTACTTAAACATATCAATAATAAGATCTGCATATGGTATTCACCTATAGGACCCATTCATCTTATGGACTATGCCCTAGGTCTTAAAGATATCTCTAACAAGATATGATCTTCACCTATAGGACCCATCCTTTTGTGGAATTGGGCCCTAGGAACTTAATCATATCTCTTACAAGATGTTGATGTAGTCTTTGCCTTTTGGATCCATGCTTCTTAAGGATAAGACTCCTTGTACTCAAGCACTTCTCTTTTTCTTGTGAAAGAACATCTGGAGGCACATACTCTCTGTTACAATAAAAACAACGCATAAACCTAGAGCACATAATCATATCAACTTTGGGCAAATTTTGGAAGGACACAGCTTTGCCAAAGCCCTAGTATCGAACCTTGACTCTGCTATGAATTGAATTTTATGTAAAATAATGCTTTTTACAAAGCTTTCCCTAAATTATTAACAAATTGGTTAAAGGGCACCTATTTAATGAAAAATGCAGCCTCCTCCATAACCCCTTAGCTGCCCTTACCATCTCCAATGAAGGTGCGTTTTCCACCATCCGAGGTAGAAATAAGCTTTTACCAATTTGCTAATAATTTAGACAAAGTAACAGACAGAAATAACATGAAGAAATAGCACAAAGCTCTACAAACTATACATTAGTGGACTTTATAATTGACATTCTAGATAATAATAACTTACCTGTTCAACACACTGATTGATAGGAATCACCCAATGTTCCTTTTTCGTTGAAGATGAATTAGCTTCAATTGATATGGTCTTCACCTATAGGATCCGTCCATCTTATGGACTGGGCCCCAGGTACTTAAACATATCAATAATAAGATCTGCATATGGTCTTCACCTATAGGACCCATTCATCTTATGGACTAAGCCCTAGGTCTTAAAGATATCTCTAACAAGATATGATCTTCACCTATAGGACCCATCCTTTTGTGGAATTGGGCCCTAGGAACTTACTCATATCTCTTACAAGATGTTGATGTAGTCTTTGCCTTTTGGATCCATGCTTCTTAAGGATAAGACTCCTTGTGCTCAAGCACTTCTCTTTTTCTTGTGAAAGAACATCTGGAGGCACATACTCTCTGTTACAATAAAAACAACACATAACCCTAGAGCACAGTATCATATCAACTTTGGGCAAATTTTGGAAGAACACAGCTTTGCCAAAGCCCTAGTTCCGAACCTTGACTCTGCTATGTATTGAATTTTATGTAAAATAATGCTTTTTACAAAGCTTTCCCTAAATTATTAACAAATTGGTTAAAGGGCACCTATTTAATGAAAAATGCAGCCTCCTCCATAACCCCTTAGCTGCCCTTACCATCTCCAATGAAGGTGCGTTTTCCACCATCCGAGGTAGAAATAAGCTTTTACCAATTTGCTAATAATTTAGACAAAGTAACAAAAAGAAATAACATGAAGAAATAGCACAAAGCTCTACAAACTATACATTAGTGGACTTTATAATTGACATTCTAGATAATAATAACTTACCTTTTCAACACACTGATTGATAGGAATCACCCAATGTTCCTTTTCGTTGAAGATGAA
>JAKVIS010002969.1:0-19762 GCA_033119425.1 Bufotes viridis | reverse complement strand
AGAAAGAACCGGAGATCTAAATGTACAAATTATGCTGAATTTGCCCACACGAACCACTTTCTCAATCTGCCCAGCCTTCTCTTGCTCTATAACTTATACTAGGTGCAGCTCAGACACCATGTTCCAATCTGACAGGTACCTTTTAAATAATAGGGCAATCCCAACAAATATGGGTTTGGCCAGTGCTGTTCCAAGAACTCCTACGAGTTCATCAATTTGGATCCTGATTTAATATATATTTATAATAATAAATGCCAAATTTTTCCGATACAAGGCTCCAAGCACCCCGCATTCACGATAAAGGTTTTTAGGGAACCAGCATATGGGTAGGGATGAGCCGAAATTTAAAGGGTTCTGCACGCTAGTTTAAACTGATGATCTATCCTCTGAATAGATCATCAGCATCTGATCGCGCGGGGTCCAGCCTGGGCGCACCTAAACTCCATTCAAGTAAAGCCGAGTTTAGCTCCGCCCCAGGCCAGTGATACTAGTCGTGACGCCACTGGGCTCGGGTAAACAGCGTAGAAGGCAGCAGCCTTTCTCAAACAGCTGATCGAGCGGGATCCCGGTGTCAGACCCCTGCTGAGTCAGATGCTGATGATCCATCCAGAGGATAGATCATCAGTTTAACCCATTAGTGACCAGCCTTATTTGGACATTACTGACCAAGCGTTTTTCTTCCTTTTTCATTGTTGCGCTCTAAGAGCTATAACTTATTTATTTTTTTTATTTTTCCATCTATATAGCTTTGAGGGCTTGTTTTTTGAAGGACAAGTTGTAGTTCTTAATGGAGCCATTTTGGGGTACACATAACTTTCTGATTAACTTTTATTAACTCTTTCTGGAAGCGAGATAGGAAAAACAGCAATACTGCCACTGCGTTTCTTTGTTATGTTTCACGGCGTTCATTTTTTGGTATAAATAACATATCTTTATTCTCTGGGTCAGTAACGATCACAGTGATACCAAATACATAGTTTTTTGTCTTTTTACATTTTACAACTTTTTGCAATAAAACCACTTTTTTTGATCGCTTGTTATGTTTTTTCGGTGGCAACTAAGAATAAATTAGCAATTCATTAAAAGTGCATTTGCAATAAAAAAGCAGCGTAATTTTTTTATGGGATTTTTTTATCGAATAACTTCATTTTTTTTTTTTTTTTTTTTTTACCACTTTATAGTCCCACAAGGGGACAAAGAACGAGACAGATTTTTGATTGCTTTTAGAAATGCAATGCACTATCCCTATAGTGCATTGCATTTTAATGGCAATGTCTGTTTGATTATTGACCAGCAGACTGCGGCATAGAGGCGCAGCCTGCTGGAAATTACTGGGAAGGCTGGTCTGGAGCCCACATCAGACCCCAGGCAGCCTTCACACACAATGCATTCGCGGGTGCCGATGGGAGACAGAGGGATTCCACCCTCTGTCAGGCACTTTACATGCAGCAGGCTGCCATTGCCCGCTGTCTGTAAAGTGTTAAACAGCCCGGAATGGCAATCTGCATGCGAGAGCAGCTTAGACTGGGCCGTCGTAGAAAAAGAGGCGGCTCAAGCCGAAGGCCCATAGTAACCGCTGTAAAAAACACATATGGGTGGTCACTAAGGGGTTAAAAGAACTTCAGCACCCTTTAACTATCCTAACAGGAGTTGGGAAATTGAGAACACTGTTTATGCGCGACACTGTGGGGCATATTTATTAACCGCGTCCAGGAACCGCTCCACCGATGATGCGGGCGGTCGGGCCATTCTGGGTGGACGCATCCGTGCGTCATCTCGCGAGAGGCGAGATTTCCTGTGAACGCACGCGCGCTCACAGGAATCGCGCTGGGAGTGAAGGTAAACTACAGCTGCCTGATATGCCCCTGCTCTCTGGTGGTCCCTTTTTGCTTGGGACCACCAGAGAGAAACATTTATGTGGGTGCACCAATCACCCACACAGACCCCCCCTCCTCCTTCCCGTCACTAGATTAACCCCTGAGTCACCCCATGTCACTTCCCCTGTAAGGCTCATTCAGGACGTCCACTTAGGTGCGTTTTGCGGATCCGCGAAAACACGAACACCGGCAATCGTGCTAACCGCATTTTGCGGATCCGCCACTACTGCCAGAACCTAAATAAATGCCTTTCTTGTCCGGACAAGAATAGGACATGCTCGATCTTTTGCGTAAAACGCCCAAGTGAGAAACCGAGGCCACAGGGGAGCATTGGTTTCATAGTGTTCGATGCGTTTACAGAAGCGGTACTCGAAACGGCGCTGTAAAACGCTCAGGTGTGAGAACTTAGGGTAATGCGCATGCCAGGTCAGTGTCTGCACAGAAAGTGGAAATGTCTGATCTAATATGTTTAATACTGCGTACTGTATTACACTGAGGTTTTTCCACATAAAATACTAACACAGAAAAAAACGGCACATAATCTGCATCATGTGCCTTCACACGTGGCCGGGCTTTGTTGCAAAAAATCCGTGGACTGGAAAATCAGTTCCATCTCACCTTAATGGAGTTTGCAGAAATCCATGTGCTCACTGCCCCATTCAAAAGAATCGGAGCAGATTTTCCCGATCGCCAAAATCTGCCACAAAATCTGCACCGTTGCATTGCAATAATAATGGTCACCGATGTTGCATTCAAACCATTATTTCAGCGGTTGCCAGCAGTTCTACACAGCCAACATTCTGAACAGTGGTGTCATCCCATGTAGCAAAAACAACAAAAAGTCTGTATGGTATACAAACAAATTAAGGGATTGCCTAGAATCTACACGGTCATTAAGAATCAGCAAGTAGTAAACCTTAGTAGATTTGCAGACTGTGCTGACTTCTGGTGTTTAGCGCAGCAGCCATTAGGTGGAACAGCGATCGCCACGACCATGGCACTTCGGAGTAACATATATTATTACAGCATTTCCAGTACATGGTGACAGTGTATAAAGTAAAACACAAAAATCCAAAATGTTTTTTTTTCTATTCCACAAAAAAAAATAAGATAGAAATCTAATTACAGTGCATGCCATAAAAAACTGGATTTCCTTTCTTTCCTGATTCCTTTACTAAAAATAAAGAGTTAGACAGTTCATGACTGGTCCTCTTCCTGGGCTTTTTCATGACCAGGCGCGTGATTTTTAATTTATAGTATACATACGTTTTTGACAGCCATAAGGTTTTTGTCGCTTGATACAAAAATACTTTTTGTTTGTTGGATTTCTTATGACTGTCGTGGAGATCCCATTCATTTCTTTAGGATCACCGCTACTTAGCGATAGCGATCCTGGCCGTGACAGCTGCTGTGCGGCCAGTGTCACTATGTAGCCCTATCCTTATAATATATTCACTCTAATAAACTTTTCAGTTGCTGGCAAGATTTTCTTCACTTTGGATGTTGTTTAGGCTGGCTGAGGGACTGGAGTGGTTCATTTAGTACCATCCAAGCTGCTGACTGTACAAAACCAACAAGCCATGTGTTCTTTGTTTCTGAAAAACTTTGATAGAGTGTAGTGTAGTAATACACTAATACTAATTCTGTTTTCCCACTGTATTGTGCAGCAGACGGTGGGCACCAGAACTCAATTCCACAGGTGGGCCCAGGCACCCCAGTCCGGTAATGCTAGAGGCTCAGCTCTCTCTGCAACTGCTGTGACCTGTGCACTTTGATGGAAGAGCCAGGCAGCGTAGACATCATCGCCTGGCGAGTCAATCAAAGTGCAGAGGACGCATCAGTTGAATACTGTACAGGAGACAAATCTCTGTACAGTATTCAAACAAAGTTTGGACGAAGCAACTTGGATCTGGGATCCGAAGCTCACTTTGCTAATCACTGATGGTAACACCCACATTGCTCCTAGAGGCTCATTTGCATATGTTAAAACTGCATTTTTCACAATTGTGAGCACATATGAACATGGGACCAACACAGTGTCCTTCAGCTGCCAAGTGCACAAGTAACAGGTCAGCCAGTTTCATAGGGTACAAGTCTGCCGACAGATGCCCTATAAACATATGTATGTGTGATATTTCCTAACCATATCACAGAGTGCTGCTCAGTTAATAGATGCTGACAGTGCTAGCGTCATAACTCTATGCTGTGGTGGCACCTCAAGTGGAAGAGGAAGACAGTTAGTGAAAGAAGATCAGTCTGAGGCTGAGGTTTGAATATCATTTGTGCTGGTACTGATGTGTGAACTTTGGGGTCTGGTCTACAATCTGAATAAAATTTGTGGGTCAGTAGTTTGGTGTCTGAATTTATTATTGTTGCTACAGAGGGTTGGGATGAACTGTAGACGTGGGGGCTAAGATGTATGGGCAGCAAACTCTGCAGTCCAGGATACGTTATCAAAGTGGTCTGGGCCAGTAAGAAAAAAGGTGGCACCTCAAGTGGAAGAGGAACCCAGTAAGTAAGTGAATAAAGATGTCTAGTCTGAAGGTTTGAATATAATTTTGTGCTGGTCTGATGTGAACTTTGGGGTCTGGTCTACAGTCTGGTTATGGGCCTAGTTTGGTGTCTGAATTTATTATTGTTGCTACAGCGGGTGGGGATGAACTGTAGAGCGTAAGGGGCTAAAGATGTATGGGCAGCAAACTCTGCAGTCAAGATATGTTATCAAAGTGGTCTGGGCCAGTAAGAAAAAAAACAGGAAAAGTAACATGTGCCTTCAGAGGACATCTACTTTGAGTCATTAGATGTAATTGATCATTCTGTGGCAACTTTATCCACTCAATGCTGTATTATCTTGTATAGTCTGCAGACCAGCAGTAAAGAACTGACATTAGGCCACTATATGGTCATTGTCTGGTAGAGAGTATTGGTTATATTAATGGTTTGTACACCTGTTCTGACTGTAGAGTGAATACATGTCTGTTCTTGACTATGTGATTAAGTGTTCTACTTTTATTTTCCTACTTGGATATGACCAGACTGTTATTTCCGAGCCATTTCTGCCAGTACTTCAGCATTTCTTTCAAGTGAGCAAGGAATAAAAACTTTCTAATGCTTGTTTCTATGGAGACCTAATATAAGTTAGAAGAAAGCGGTAGGGAGAAAAAATCAGGGAACATTTCAATTATTGGACAGAGCGAGAAAACAGAAGCTACCCATCCCATGAAGAGATATATTATAAAATGTCTGTTCGGAGAGAATATAACCACGAGCAGAGTGTGCAGATAAACTCCCTTCAACCAAGAGGCCAGTAGAAATTTGCAGTTATACAGTAATGCACGAACACTAGTATGATCTTGCAGCCTATCTGCAACAGAAGACAAAGATGGTCACATAGTTAATAACATTTGACTAGAATTTATAATTTACAGCTACTAGTAGCAAACCCATCAGTGTTAAAAATTCTGCAGCCGCTTCCAAGGCTCAAGGATATAAGATTACCCCATGTTTAAAGTGAGTCTATCAACTACTTTTCCCAATTTATACTAGCAGCAATGCCCAACAGAACATTTGAGCGCCATTGCCAACATACTGTACCTGTAAATCACCAGGGTATAAAGTCTTTGCCCGGAAAAAGAACTTTTATTGATATGCAAATCCAGCTCAAAGTGCCCAGCTGAGTGGGCTTTCCTTTGTAAGTGCCCCAGCCTGCCTCCTAACCGATTTCAGCACCTCCCATCTCCCTTGACGTCTCTGTACAGCACTTCAAATCTCGTACAGAGGACTACTCCCTGTTTTCCAGCGCCTGCGCACTACATTCCCTTCTGTGGATTGGTGCACTCCAGCGTATATGTCTATACCATCATGATATACCTCAAAAGAACTAAAGGCAGAAGGTGGTCTGGAGACCTTTTATCGTTGTTCAAAAGTTAAATACTTCTTCCAAACAGTTAGTCCCCACTGAAAATGTCCCTTTAGTTCTTTTGGGTTTTATCGTTTTGTTGCTTATACTGTAGTTATTGTTGAGGTCTTTGTCTGTTTTTTTTTTTGCTGTGTTTTTCTTGCTTTACACAATGACACTACATGGTGGATTGTGACTTGCTCTCAAGACAAATGTGGCTTGTCAGACCCTACATGCCCACTGCAGTGTTTTAGCTGTACAGGTGTCTTAGGTTACGAACTGTGGCCCTTATTTATCAAGACCGGCACGTGCTACGTCCGTCTTGATAGGGCCTGCGCTGCCAGAGGAAGCATATGATTTATGATGAGATGCAGGCGTCATCATGAATTACATGCCATCTCCAGCAGTCCGTGCTCCAGAATGAAATCTATGGCTCGGAGCTGCCGTAGAGTGCAGTCATTTTCCAGTGTAAATAATAGTCAATGTGTCGGGGCAGACACCCTGCTCTTGCCACACTGCTTTTTGGAAACTGGCAAGGGCAATATAAAAATGCCAGTTGGGAGTGAAAAAGATTAAAAGATTAAAAAGTCAAAAAACTGGAGTTTTGCAACTTTAACCCTGGGTTCAGACCTGAGCGTTCTTGAAATGCGCGTATTTCAGCAGCGTGCTTTGCAAATAGGAAGCGCTGGCAGTCAGATCGCGTGATTGACTACTGTGGTGTCAATCACAAAACGCACGACAAACGCCCCAAAAAAGGTCAAGTACTTGTTTATGCATCGGGCATTTACAGCGCGTTCAAACGCTGGCTGTAAAGCGCTCAAGTGAGAACCAGGGCCATAGGAAAGCATTGGTTTTCATGTGTTGAGCGTTCTTACAGAGCGTTTGAACGCTGCCTAAACGCTCAGGTGTGAACTTAGGGTAATGCTAAAAAGGTGTAGAAGGAAATGCTAAATTTTCCCTATGTTAGCATTGTTAAATAGGTAATTTTAGGGCAGATTGGTTTTATCTAGTTATATCTAGTCTGGCCACCCCACATTGACCGATACAGGATGTTTTGTCTTTTGAGGTTCTTGGAAATGGTTGTGTTTTTTTAGTCCAGACTTTACAAGGTTTTAGGTATGCCAGAAAAAAACATATCAAACAGGCTGTAGGCACAGTAAAGACTCTTAGTACTCAAACATGAGTCCACCAAAGCCCATCATCAGAAGTATCTGGGCTGGGTTCCACACAGACAAATTGTCAGGATTATTTGGCTCCCATTCTTCATATGGAACCCCATTAGGTATGCAGCGAGCCCCTGCACTGGACTTCATCTTTTTCCATTAGGTATTTCCTGGCTTTAGGTGTCCGTGCACCTGCAGTGTCCTGTGGCTTAGGCCTCTTTCACACTGGCGTTTTTCCTTTCCGTCCTAGAGTTCCGTCCTCGGGAAAGATACTGATTAGGATTATCCCATTGCATCCTGAATGGAGAGAAATCCGTTCAGGATGCATCAGGATGTCTTCTGTTCAGTACTGAGACGTTTTTGGCCGTAGCAAAATCCGCAGCATGCTGTAGATTTTTGCTCCGGCCAAAATCCTGAAGGCATGCGGAAGGATGGATCCAGAATTAATGCCCATTGAAAAGTATTAATCCGGATCCAGCTTTAAGCTAAACGTCGTTTCAGTGCATCGCTCGGATCCAGTGTTTAGCTTTTGTGAATGGTTACCATGGCAGCCAGGAAGCTAAAGTCCGGCTACATGGTAAAGTGTAGTGGGGGAGGCAGGAGAGAATCTAGCTTACCGTCCGTGCGGCTCCCGAGTCGGGGCACTCCACAATGACGGTCAGAGCGCCCCATGAACATGGATCACATGATCGCATGGATAACGTGATCCATGTGCTTGGGGCGCTAAGACTCTCATTGTGAAGCGCCCTGGGAGCCGCACGGACTAAGTATCTGCTCTCGTGGGTCCCCCACTATAATATGGCAACCAGGACTTTAGTAGTGTCACTGGCTGCCATAGTATCAACACTAAAAAGCATTTTGAAGACTGATCAGTCTTCAAATGCTTCAGTTGTCTTCAACGTTGTGGCGAGATTCGGCGGGCATTTCCGGCGACGGAAGTGCACGCCCGGATCCTCACAATGAAAGTGTAAAAGAGGCCTTAGTGGTTGAGTGGGGTGTCTTTTGTATGCTTTTACACAAAAAATATAACTTGGGGCAAAATACAACTGTATTAAGTACAAAGTGCAGTTTCTGGCACCAGATGAGGAGAGTATGGTGGCTGGAATGGATGACAATTTCTAATTGCACTTGCGAAGCATGGATATAGTTGTCCACTGTGTGATACAGGCTTGAAGTTAGTAGATAGTAGTTAGTAGATTATATTGTTATAGTGTCTAGTATAGGAAAATATAGGTTTGGATGTTGAAGTTAGTAGAGCCGGTGATTATTCTAGGTGATGGGTGTCTGACCTGTTTTCTCTCACCAACAGCAGGGTCTGTGCAGCTGAATCTTGATGGTCACTCTGCCGACTTTATTCGCTGTCGTTTTTGGGAAACTTGTATCTTGATGCTCACAATCTTCCTGAAGTAAGGATCTTACAAGAAAATCATATCAGGCTCATGGAGTAGGAGCTCAAGCATGGGCCATACCCTCTACTCTGGAACGCCCCTTCTGGCGGGAAGTAGCACCAGTCCACTCCTACCAAAGGGAGGAACAGGGTGGTTAGCCCTGTTCCTGCCAATCATTGCCAACCGTGACCTCCTCTTGTTGGAATGCACGTTACATAATAAAACATTTGCAGATACTCTTCAGGTCTGGCAGATACCCCACCCCTCATCTGACCTAAAATAAGATCCCCCAACCTCATCAGACCTCCAAATCAGACCCCCAATGCTCGTATCAGACAACACAAATCAGACTCCCAGTGTCAGACCCTCAGTGCTCAGATCCCCCCTATTCTCAGATCATGGGTTGGTCAGATCTAGACCTGACCAACCCATGCTCACACAAGACTCCCCCATGCTCAGATATGACCCCCATGCTCAGATCACACCTCCATTGCCCAGATCAGGACCCCTCCCCATGCTCAGATCAGGACCTCCCGTGCTTAGATCAGACCCCCATGCTCAGTTCTATAATTTAGAAATAATCTCTTCCCTCTCCTGATCAGGCACTGGTCTCTTATTCGGGCAGCTGCTACTCTGCAGGTCTGACCCGCTCTCCACCATGACCTGATGAGCTCAGCATCAGGTCATAGTGCATGTACTACGTTCTCACACTGTGGGCGTGGTGATGGCAGGGAGGGGCGTGGTGAGTGCTGGGAGGGGCGTGGTGAGGGCAGGGAGGGGCGTGGTGATGGCAGGGAGGGGGTGGAGGGGCAGGGAGGGGGCTTGGTGGAGGCAGTGAGGGGTGTGGTGAGGGCTGGGAGGGGCGTGGTGAGGGCAGGGAGGAGCATGGTGAGGGCTGGGAGGGGCGTGGTGAGGGCAGGGAAGGGGCGCAGATGGCAGGTGAGGGGCGTGGTGATGGCAGGGAGGGTGTGTGGAGAGGGCAGGGAGGGTGTGTGGAGAGGGCAGGGAGGGTGTGTGGAGAGGGCAGGGAGGGGGCATGGAGAGGGCAGGGAGGGGCGTGGATAGGGCAGGGAGGGGCGTGGTGATGGCAGGGAGGGGCGTGGTGATGGCAGGGAGGGTGTGTGGTGAGGGCAGGGAGGGCGTGGTGAGGGCAGGGAGGGCGTGGATAGGGCAGGGAGGGGCGTGGTGAGGGCAGGGAGGGTGTGTGGTGAGGGCAGGGAGGGGCGTGGTGAGGGGGCAAGGTGATGGCTGGGAGGGGCGTGGTGAGGTCAGGGACGAGGTGTGGAGAGGGCAGGGAGGAGGTGTGGAGAGGGCAGGGAGGAGGCGTGGAGAGGGCAGGGAGGAGGCGTGGAGAGGGCAGGAGGGAGGCGTGGAGAGTGCAGGGAGGAGGCGTGGAGAGGGCAGGGAGGGGCGTGGTGAGGGCACGGAGGGATTGTACATGGATGGGCAGGCAGCCAGATGGACGGGAGTATGGGCGGGCGATCAGGCAGGCAGGTGGGCGGACATGCGCGCAGGTGCCTAGGCAAGTGAAGCCAAACGCACTGCTGCAAATTTTTCCGCACTAGCCCACACCTCTAACTCCGCCGAAAACATAACTAAACACCTAATTCTACCTAGTCTATTAAATGCCCCCACATAGTAATTATGCCCCATTTATGCCACCACACAGTAGTTATGCCTACATTGTGCCCCCTTCACAGATAATGCCCATATATGTGCCCCCTCACAGTATTTTTACCCAGATATATTTCCCCTTACAGTAGTGATGCCCAGATATATTCCCCCTTACAGTAGTGATGCCCAGATATATTCCCCCTTACAGTAGTGATGCCCAGATATGTGCTCCCTCACAGAAATTATGCCAGATGTGCCCCCTCACAGTAATATGCCCAGGATTGTGCCCTCTCACAATTGTTATACCCACATATGTGCCACCTCACAATAGTGATGCCCAGATTTGTCCCCTCACAGTAATATGCCCAGCTGTGCCCCCTTACAGTTATGTGCCCGGCTGCGCCACCTAACAGTAATATGCCCGGCTGCGCCACCTAACAGTAATATGCCCGGCTGTGCCCCCTCACAGTAATGTGCCCGTCTGCGCCACCTCACAGTAATATGCCCTGCTGTGCCATCCCGCAGTATTATGCCCGGCTGTGCCACCTCACAGTAATAGGCCCTGCCGTGCCACCTCACAGTAATATGCCCTGCTGTGCCATCTCGCAGTATTATACCCGGCTGTGCCACCTCACAGTGATATGCCCGGCTGTGCCACCTCATATTGATATGCCCAGTTGTGACCCCTCACAGTGATATGCCCAGGATTGTGCTCCCTCACAGCAATATGCCCAGCGGTGCCCCCTCAAAGTAATATGCCCAGCCGTGCCACCTCACAGTATTATGCCCAGTAAACTGCCCCCTTCACAGGCAGTAAAAACAATAAAATTAAAAACCACATACTCGCTTCAGCAGCAGCAGGATACACGGAGCTGCCAGACCCGACCATAGCAGGACCGCGAGACAGCCACTGAAATCCGAAGCTATCCCGGGAAAATTCCTTTAATCCGGCATCAACGGGAACCTGACAGATGCCAGATTATCAAATATTCTAGATTATTGGCTGAATTTAAGAGATATAACATACAAATACTAAACCAAATTCTTTATCACAGGCCTTTCCACTTCCGATCTCGCCTGGAAACAAGTGGCGGATAATCAGACCTTCTGGATTATTAGATGCCGGATTACAGAAATGTCACTGTAATAGGTAAGTCAGCGTCCATGTAATAAATGATTATCGGAATCAGGCTTGTCTATGGATTTCACATTCATCTTTATTACAGAACATCTGGACTGTGGTCGTAGAATGGGATTGTATGAAATAGTAGAATTTCTCTCTTTATTGGTTTCCCAGCAGGAGGTGAGAGACGTTCTCATAGAGCAGTGAGGAGATGCAGCAGGCGGGGGTCACTCCCAGCACATTGGGGGCTGTTTCCTGGTAGAAGTGGTGGAAACCTTTCCTATAAGACAGAAGAGACAGGAATAGGACCTCATGTTGTAAGGTAACGCCCCGTCCTCTCTGTCAGCGGCTGCAGTCCATAGATGGGGCTCTGAGGATGGGCGGAGGTCTCACTAACCACTGCTGTCACACTAACAGTCACAGGGTGAGAGGATCAGGCAGGCCCACCCTCCCCTTACAGACGCTTATAGAGGGTTTTACTGCCAAACGATGTACCTTGTGGGGGTATTGTGATCTGGACATTTATGAGAAATCGATATGACCTGCCATAAATGTGTGAGAGGAGAACAGTACAGTTATACCCAGTGACTTACAGGTGATGTCTCTGATTGGAGTCGTTCACTTTCCATTTTCTTCTCCATCCGGCCCAGACTGCCATGAAGACTTCTTCCAGGCACCACTTGTGTCTGCAGAGTGTAACGTACAGACATAGTTAAATCTATTGCTTTCCAGCGTCCTCTGTACCTTTTCCCACCTCAATGCTGATTATCCATAGTGCCCTAGATGGTACAAATGTCCCGTACTGTGCCCTACACAGTAATCATACCCTATTTTATGCCCCACACAGTAGCATTGCACCTTTTGTACCTCTATATGGTATACCAATGCCCCCCCAATATGATAATGTCCCCCTACATTACTGTTATCCCCTTCATGCCTCCTGAGGAGTTGGATACATTTGAACCTGGCACCAGGGATCTGGACGGGCCACCTACCCCTCCTGGTCTGGTTGCACCCCCTGTGACTGTGATGGTTACACCCCTGCTCAGGAGACCTACCACTCAGAACAATACATAGACAATGAGATAGGTTATTACCAGTTTTGGGTCACTGGGTGGATGTAATTCTTATTATAATGTATCTTCAGTTCCTCGTAGGACAGAACCTGGAGGGCCCAGTGTGACGTCTCCAGCAGGCCTGGTACAAACCCCTACAAATACAGGACATGATGGTGACGGATGGAAAATCCTGACGTCTGCGATGATGGTAGGACATTATAGAGACACCGATTACCTTGTCCAGGAGGGAATTCCTTCCTGCCTATAGATTGCAGCCAGAGCAGGGAACGTGTCTTTGTATTGTCGTATCGAAGAGTCATCGTCGGCATCGTACTGAAGAGCAAGATGAGTCTGTAACCCATATTGGGTTAGTACAGGAAAGGGTTAAGGCACCTGCATGAAAGAAATGATCCTCACAAGGTGCAAAGCAAGAGCAACAATTACCTGATAAAGAGTCTAAATATGGCGGTGTAATGGTTAAAACTGGACCAGGGCTATACCTGCCCCCATGTGGTCTGTTTTCCTGGGCTGTATTCACACACAGAACATGCCAAAACCTCATCCAGTTTTTTGCTAGTGTAATACGCTGCAGATTTTCTACCCCAAAAGACAGAATGGAAAATCTGCAGTGTATATGCTACGTGTAAACTTTCCTATTCAAACTCCTGTGTCACATAGAAATGACCATTAGCCGCTGGAAAGATACATGTCTCCATTTACTGACAGGAGCAGAGATCTTGAAAATGGTAAGGAAGTAGAAATTCTACTTTAGATTTACAGAAACACTACATAGAGGCAGTGGTGTTGCTAGATGTCCTTCCCCTCCATAATAGCACTGTGGTTTTACCTGCAGAGTGGATCTTGGTCAGGTCCGGTGGGTGTAGTAGTTGCGTGGAGGAGATGACACCACCGCTCAGGTCGACCACCGGGTTCTTATTCTGGACATTTTGAATGAGCTGTCTCACTATTGTTACCAGGGAGGGAGCAGAAGGTAACGGCCGGTCCAGACGTGTGGATGTCCTGACACTTGTGCTGTGCAGACGTCACATGAGGGACCGGACTGGGATTCACATGCAGCCAGTGCAACCCAACATGCATCCCCAGCAGTGCCAGACAAGGAGCACATTACAGCACAGAGTGCCTCCCCAAATGCCACAAGGCAGCAACATTGTACCCCTTCCCACCCCTCCCTTATAGGCGGCAGTGTTTCCCTCTTTCCACACCTCCCCATTGGCAGTAGCATTGTACTCTTCCCCCAATAAAAGAGCAGTTCCCTTCCACCTCCACTCACAGAGCATTTGCCCCTTTCCCACCCCTCCCCTACTAACAGAGCATTTCACCCTTCCCATCTCTCCCCCACTGATCGCAGCATGGTCCCCTTTCACCCCTCCCCCACTGATCACAGCATTGTCCTCTTCCCATCTCTCCCCTACTGACAGCAGTATTGTCCCCCTTTCTTCCCCTCCTCCACTGACAGTAGAATTTCTCCCTTCCTACCTACTGGCAGCAACATTCCCCATTCCCACCCCCGGGAGCACAAATGTTGGTGGAGGTGGTGGAAGGGAGAGTGTCAGGAGAGCTATCCAGGCTTCCCCAGTACTACTGGGTGCAGGACCTGTGGTCAAGAGAAGATGATGTCACCACAGGTCCTTTACTCCTTCTGACCATGAAAACTGCACTGATCATGCCATAATAACATTATTAGTGCAGTTTCAAATTGACCAGGGTGGTGGGCCCCTGACTGACAGGCCAACCGGGAATCGGTCCTGTGGGGGAGATTACCAGTCCAGGCCTGGTTCCTCTCTCAGGAGGTAATATTAAATACAGTCCACTGTTCTGATGTCAGTGTGTCTGCCTGTTGCCCGAAGCAAAAATAATGCTGCTAATACCCATACGGTCAGGAAACAATTTAGTATGGGCAGAATAGAAAAAAGATGCCAGTCTGACAGTCAGGCTGATGGAAATTACGGCATCTACAAAGCTTTCACTCAGGGCATGTGCTGTGTGGGAGAGAGGAGCCCTCGATAGTTCCCTATATGAGGGTGAAAGGGTGCAAGAAATCTGCCCAGAGGTGAGGCCAGGAGAGAGGAGAGAGGACTGTCCATGCTGCAGTCATTTACAATAAGGTACCAAATCGGCAGGCAGAAGAATGGTCGAGCAAGCAAAGGTCAGGGCAGGCGGCAAACAATCATAGTCTAAAAACAGTCCGGGGTCAGGGCAGGCAGCAGTCAAAAACGTAGTCCGTTAGTCAAGCCGAGGTCAAAACCAGAAAAATCAATCCGAAGGACAGCAGTGTGCTAAGATGGTACTCGCACAATGCAGGGAGCTCCACCACTACATTACTACGCAGCACCAGGATATGTTACCGGGAGAAAAAAAGTGCTTGGAGTCTGATGGAAGACGGGATGTTTTCTCCCTCATCCCTCACAAAGTTTCTGGTTGGCATGGCGTTCATGATCTCCGAGCCTCGTAACTGATAGGGCGCCTCGTCTGGTGTTATAGCGCGGTCTCGCAGTGACCTTAATGCGCGATGGTACTGCGTAAGGCGCACTGCGGACTGTAGATGTTACTGTCCCTGATAACAGTCTCAGAAACCTCCAGATAGATGGTAACCTGGGCATGTGGGGATGGGTCTGCACCTCACCTGGTGGTCTGGTGGGCTTCGGTACCTGATGTTCCTTCTCTTCCTGGGCTGCTATGGTGGTCTCGGCAGGTGGTGTTGCCGGCGGTAGTGGTGCTCCTCCCTGCAGTCGGAGGTATCGGCCAGTTTCCTGTCTAGGTGTTTCAGACGGTGATGTTATAAACGGCACGATACCTTCCAATCCTGCTGTCAGATGGCGCGCTGTGAAGCCAGATGTTGTTGGCTTCTGGCCGTACGGGGCCTCCGGGGACGATAAATATGTCTCCGGGGCTGGAGTTTTTCCTCCAGCCCCGTAGCAGCCATGTGGCTGCCTCTTCCGCCACACACCAATGAAGGTGTATGTGGGGAAGGGGCGGGGGGGATGAAGGAAAAAAAAAAAAAGAATAAGGGTAAGAACAACAATAAATCTGTCGCTAAAAGTGGTCCGTCTCCTCTCTCCGCAATCCTCGCCTCGCTCTACCCGCTCTCACCCAGTGTTCCAGGGCTCAAGGGCAACGCTTCTGTGATGTCATAAAGCCACGCTCGGCAACGGGTTGCTAATGTGTCGCCCATGGCAACCAAACCCATCCTAGCTGTGTGGGGCAGGAAACAGACATAAGGGGCAGATTTTTAGCAATATTGAACACAATGTGTTTTTCTCCCATCTTCTCAGTTCCATGAGAAGCTAGCAGAGATGTTATATTCTTCACAGTCCTGAATTTTCAGGGACTTGGCCTAATTTTTTGAGACAATCATGACACAAGCCCCGCCCAGAAGCGGGTGTTTACAGATGGGTTTAGTCTGGGGGGTGGGGCTTAGTATACTAAGTATGAAAGTCTCAATCTACACATGTCATAGAGTCCTTTCTGACAATAGAAGAGCATGCTGGGAGTTGTAGTGCACATGACCTTTGCAGTTGACGGCTGCAAGTTGGAAAAAATAAGTCAGTTTGATGTTTTCTATTGGGAGGATGAGAGAGAAGTGATAGCGCCCCCAGCAGCTTTTCCTCACCGCCATAAGTACTGGCCATGGGTGAGAGGCGGCTGTATTATGCAGCTGTCACCTTGTTTAACCCCTTAGCCACCATGACATCTACGGGATTAGAGAGGGGGCTACTGATGCTGATGGGTTGCCATGGTAGCCAGGGGCCCTAACAATATCCCCAATATCTGACCTTATAGTAAACCTATTAAAATGTTTTTAAAAAATTAAAAGTTATGCCTCTTAGAATATGGTGACACGAAAATGCATGTTTTTTAAGTATTTTCACTGTGTAAAAGTAGTAAAATCGATTTCATGTTGGTATCTGTGTAATTGTCCCGACCCGCAGAATAAAGGTAACATATCATTTAGGCCTCTGGCTGAGCCCATGCTGCGGACCACAAATTGCAGTCCACAATACACGGGCACCGACGGTGGGGCAGCCGCATGCGGATCGCGGACCCATTCACTTGAATGGGGTCCGCGATCCGTCCTTTCCGCAAAAAGATAGTTCTATTTTTCTGCGGAACGGAACCCCATGGAAGCACTCCGTAGTGCGTCCATTCTGTTCCGCACCATCGGATTTGCGAACCCATTCAAGTTAAAGGGTCCGCATCCGTGATGGGGAATGTACATGGCTGGTGCCCCGTGTATTGCGGAACCGCCGTATGCGTCCCGCAATACGGCCATGGAACGAATGCGTTTGTGTGAAAGAGGCCTTATACTGTGGCACAGGGAATATAAGATAGGCCTCTAGCGACTGTGGTGAGATTTGGAGCCACAGGATCAATATCTGCTTTTCTCACAGGTGACAGATTCTCCGGAGGAGATGGCTCCTGGGTTTTCCTGGCTAGGCGCTCATCACTTAGCGGTGGCCCTGGAGTGCATGGAGGGGTGTCTGCCGATTCATCACTAGAAGATTGGTCACTTTCAGTGGTTGGAAGGTCCGGTAGTGTCATATCAGGTGTGCTGTGAGCAGGTTACGGCAGCGGTCAAATGGCGCTGGATATCACACCAAATACACCTGCCAGCTCGCCATTTTGTTGCTTTTTTTTTCGTTTTACCTTTTTCCGTATGGGATAAATACTTTTATATTTTGATGGTACGGCCTTTTCGCACATACCCATGATGTTTTTTTTTTTTTTTTTTTAATTTTTTAAAAATTCTTATTATGCACATAAGCTCCAACTCCTCCAATCGCCACGCGGGGGAGCCGGAGTATAACCGAATATGCGCACTTCCAGTAATACAAGCGCTCAGAAGCTGTGGTGAAGTTTGACCACGCATCTGAGGGGTTAAATGTCTGTAATCGGCATTACCGCCAGTCACCGACATTAGCCGCGGGTGTCTACTTTATGAAACAATATGCACCCACTCAGGACCGGGCACCATCTTTAAAGACCCGACATGTGACGTACATGTCGGGAAAGGGTTAATCAGTCATACATTAAATCCCATTAGTGAATAGAAACGGCAAATCTGATGATTGCATGTTGAAGTCCAATTGGGGCCTAAAAAAATTAGTTTTTTATGACATTAAAAAAAATATATAAAAATTCAAATCACCCCCTTCCCCAATAATTTAAATAAAAGAAAAACAATAAAAATAAAGATCATGGACATCGCTACGTCCCAAAAAGCCTTTACTATTAAACTATAAAACAATGTATCCCATATGGCGAACAGCGTAATGGAAAAAAGTCAAAAAGTATAATTCACTATTTTCTATTTATACTTCTATACAAACATTTATTACACAACTATTACATCCTCCGACATATTAGTTAAAAACAAAGAACATTTAAAAATAAAAAATAATACAAAAAGTATAAAAATGAGGAATGGTCCCAAATGGCGCCAAGCAAGAAAAAGGGGGGGATATTGTTAACTCATCTATGTCAGTGTGAGACCAATATAAATATTAGATCCATATAACTAGCTGCAGATGATACACACTTATATGTAATATGACAATTGTATCTAATACACATACAGTGATAGGGACTGATTTTGGGCTGTGTATATATTAGAATTCCAAATGGAACTGATGCAGATGTAGATGATGGATTGATGGCTTTTACATATTCAGCCCAGAATCACGATTGTGTTTTTTTTCTTTCTTAGTCACTCAAAGAATATAATATTTGTTAGATCAGCATTTCTTCTGTCGGTAATTCCTCCGTTTGTCCACACAGTTTATAACGTGTTCGGTAAGTATTCAATGTCCACTAGTAATTGTGGTATGGCACATATGGTGGCTTTGTAGTATCTGCCGGTTAGTTGTTGTTTTCACATAGATGTATAGTGTCCACCATTAATACCTATATACCACACTTATTTAGTGAGTATACCATATTCACTTTATAAAACGTATGGTAATTGATAGGTAAGAATGTTCTCAGTTAATGATCACATATCACTTTCCACATAGTAAGTATGTCCACCTTTAGGTAGCACTAGTTAGTTTTGGTATTGATCATAGTGATTGTGTAACGGGTCCTTGGCTCACCTGAGTCAGAGGACAGCCGGCTGGTGGTTGGAGTCCAGTGGCAAAGGCCCACAGAAGCAGGAGACAGGTAGCGTAGTCGATCAGTCCGGGTCGGCAGTAGAGATGGCAGCGAGGTAACAGCAGGAGTAGACAGAGGCGTGGTCGGTGGAAGGCAAAGGGTCAATGCAGGCGGCAGTTCAGCGAGGTCAAGCGGTCCGGGTCGGCAACAAAGGTAAATAGCAGTCGTCGTGGAGGAGCAGAGAGGAAGCTTGCTACAGGCTTGGAGGCACAATAACCAGCAAGGTCTGGTGCTAGAGGCTGGGCTTATAAAGGGAAGTAACAGGTGCACGGAATCAAGACTGATGAACAAGGGTAGGCTGGAGCAAGATAGATGAAAGAGTTCAGCAGGAGGAAAAGTCCAGAAAGGCTGGTAGTCTAGTGGCTAGAGCTACCGCCTGGGACATGACTGGTCACAGGTTCGATTCCCGACAGTACTCCCCCCTTCCAAGGTGACCTCCGGGCACCATGGGGGCAGGCTTACCGGGGTGCTGTTGGTGAAACTCTTTACCAGTCTGGGGCGTGGACGTTTTCTTCAGGCTCCCAGGAGTTATCCTCGGGAGGGTAGCCCTCCCACCCAATTAGATATTGCAATTTTCCTCGGTGGATCCTGGAGTCGAGGATCTTCTCGACAATGAACTCTTCCTCACCTTGTACCCTCACGGGTGGTGGAGGGGGCGAGTGGCGGCCAGTGAAGGTATTCTCCACGTATGGCTTGAGGAGGAGCAATGGAAGACAGGGTGCACCCTAATGGAATCCGGAAGGTCAAGCCGGAACGTGACCTCGTTAATTTGTGCGGTGACCTGGAACGGACCCATGTATTTTGGGGCTAACTTTTTGGAGGGACCTTCAGTCTGAGGTTCCTGGTGGACAGCCATACCTTGTCTCCTACATGGAAGTCCGGGTGGGTTTGCGGCGTCTGTCTGCTCCTGTTTAAAGCGCCTCTGGGCGAGCTGGAGGTTGTCCATTATGTCCTTTTGTGCCTCCTGTAGGGTTGTTAGGCGCTCGGCCACTGCTGGGAGGGTGGAGGCGACGGGCAGGTGGGGAATGAACACGGGTGCGAGCCTGTGTTAGCAAAGAAAGGGCTGTGCTTGGTTGAGCTGTGCTCAGCATTGCTGTAGGCGAACTCGGCTGTGGAGAGATGGTCAAGCCAGTCATCCTGCAGGTGGGAGCTGAAACAGCGTAGGTACTGCTCTAAGGTCTGGTTAGTTCTCTCCGTCTGCCCGCTTTGACTGAGGGTGGAAAGCGGAGGAAAGGTTCACTTAACCCCGAGCGCCAGGCAGAAGTCCTTCCTGTATGTTGGCCACCAGAAGGAGCGCGGAGAGAAGCTCCTGGGTCTTTCTTGTGCCCAGATGGCCGGCCAGCTTGGAGTCATGGTTAAGTTTGAGCACTTCGAGTCGTGCAATTTCTGGTACATAAAGTTGTAGGTCCTGATGAAACCAATGACCATTTTTAAACGTGAGGCTGACATTCCTTGTGGGTGGGCGAGGAAGGG
>JAKVIS010002968.1:0-19781 GCA_033119425.1 Bufotes viridis | reverse complement strand
ATGCTGCGCTTTTGCTCCAGCCAAAAATCCTGAACACTTGCCGCAAGGCCGGATCCGGAATTAATGCCCATTGAAGAGCATTAATCCTGATCCGGCCTTAAGCTAAAGGTCGTTTCGGCGCATCGCCGGATCTGACATTTAGCTTTTTCTGAATGGTTACCATGGCAGCCAGGACGCTAAAGTCCTTGTTGCCATGGTAAAGTGTAGTGGGGAGCGGGGGAGCAGTATACTTACCATCCGTGCGGCTCCCGGGGCGCTCCAGAGTGACGTCAGGGCGCCCCACGCGCATGGATCATGTGATCCATGCGCATGGGGCGCTCTGACGTCCTTTTGGAGCCGCACGGACTGTAAGTATACTGCTCCCCCGCTCCCCACTACTACTATGGCAACCAGGACTTTAATAGCGTCCTGGCTGCCATAGTAACACTGAAAGCATTTGGAAGACTGATCAGGATCCCGATCAGTCTTCTAATGATTTCAGGCGACTTGCATTTTGACGGATCCGGCAGGACGGAAGTGCCCGCCGGATCCTCAGAACGCAAGTGTGAAAGAGGCCTTAGTATCCTGCATCCCTTTTTGTCCTGCTCTCGTACTGACCTTTGGAGAATTCAAAAACTGGTCAATTTTTGCAGATTCCAAAGGTCTCTGGGCTGTCTTTGCCCCAGAAAAGTCTGCTGAGCGCTTCTTTTGCTTAGTGCCCTTTACTCTCTTCCTCTACTCTTTTTTTTTTCCTCCTTTTCCTTTTTTCTTCTCTCCTCTTTTTTTTCTTTTTTCTTTTTATTTCTTATTTTCTTCTCCCTCTTTCCTTGCTTTTCTTTTTTTTCCTTTCTCTCCTCCCTCCTCTTTCCTCCCTTTCCTTCAAATTTGCTTTTTCCCCCTAAATAAGCTGCTTGTATGTTTGTCTGTTATAAAAAATGCCTTCAGCACAGCCCAAAAAAACACAAAAATCAAATCCAAAAAAGAAAAATCTAACCCATCTCCTTGTGGACGGTCAGCAGAGTACAGCAGCTCAGGGGGATGCAGCACACAGAGATAGGGTAGAGGAACAGGTAGAGTGGTCCTCAACCGGAGCACAAACAATGATAAAGTCTATAAGGTCTGGAAAATATAAATTCTGTCCTCAGCTCACTGCGCCTGCGCCGAATACACAAGCGGACCGCGCAGGCACGGGATTTCAGAAGGCAGACGGTGCTGAAGGCAGGAGAGCCCGGCCTGTCAATCACAAGAAGAGGGACGTGGCCGCAGCTGGGAACACAGAGCCTCTAGGAGCAGGGGCAACGCCCTCCCTGCTCCTAGAGGCTAATTTGCATATAATATAAAGACGTTTTTCAGCCTTATAAAAGGTCAGAGGGGCATATGATTAACATTATTAGGATGGTCTGACATTGGCACATAGCTAATGTCAGACAGCTTATGAGGCCAAATCTGGTGACAAAAACCCTTTAACTATTTCCGTTTCTGGTTCTACTTTGAGAACAAAAAGATTGGGCATGTAAACTCCACCCTGCCTGACCCTTCTTTTCTCTGACATTGGCCGAGAGAGTTGAGACACCTCATTAGATGAATGGCCGTATTTGGCAGGTTTGGCCGACCTTCATCTAATATGTATGATCAACTTAAAGGGGTTTTCCCAGATTAATATGGTTTTTGACATATATGTAGATACTTACCTCATGTACATCTTCCCAGTGCTTTATTTCTTTTTCATTTTGGACCCACCCTGACATATTTTCACCTTGTAAACCGATCCCTCTGGTTTGTTTCCATCCTGTATGTAGCACTTCCTGTTGCTGTATCCAACCAAACCCATGATGCACTGCTTCTTTGTTTGCCAGAGCTCCAGCACCGCCCCTAACAACGCCCAGCTAGTTTATAGCTCCTCCCACCCAGCTAGTTACATAGATACTCCCCTTTCACCTCCCCTAACAAGACCCAGCTAGTTTATAGCTCCTCCCACCCAGTTGGTTACATAGACACCCCCTATCACTTCCCCTAACAACGCCCAGCTAGTTTATAGCTCCTCCCACCCCGCTAGTTACATAGACACTCCCCTATCACTTCCCCTAACAACGCCCAGCTAGTTTATAGCTCCTCCCACCCCGCTAGTTACATAGACACTCGCCTATCAGTGCCCCTAACAACACCCAGCTAGTTTATAGCTCCTCCCACCCAGCTAGTTACATAGACACTCGCCTATCAGTGCCCCGCCCATGGATATAACATCACAGGGAATAAGGGTAGAGCTCGGCTATTTTCAGTGGCCCCATAGAAATATATGGGGCTCCATTCTTGATATAGGTACGGGTCTCAGTTATGGAACCTGTGCCTATAAGACAATGGGAGCATATCCTAGCGATATGCCCCCAGTGTCTGAGATGAGAAAAACCCTTTAAGGTCAGACCATAGTCAAAAGTAACAAAGCAAGCAATTTTAAAGCTGTAGCAAAAAAAAAAATAAAAAAAAAATGGCGCCTCATTGAAAAGCAGGGTCTAGAGACCCTCCACACAGTGCAGAAAATACGTTTGGGGCTTGAAAGATGCTTGATTATTTGGTTCTCTTTCTATTCCATTGAGCTGAATTTAATTTTCCATAGCCCCCTGAAGGACCCTTTCATCATGCAATATTAGTCTTCTGGGACCCCCAAAAATTGAGGTAAAAGCAAGAAGTTTTATAAAATAACAAAAGAAGCCTTACTCCCCTGTGCGATGCCCCACTGTTCTGGCACCATTGCTCTGGTGCTACCTGCAGATCTTTGCTTCCGCTGCTACAGCAATGACATCCCTGATTACCCCACCTAATCGCTGCAGCCAGTCACTGGCCTAAGCAGTTACATAGGGTTTTGGGCATGTCACCACTGCAGACAGTTCAGGTCACAGTGATAATGGCTCCCAGCTATGCAGTGGGCACACTGAAACTAGTGACTAGCTGCAATGATCATGTGAGGTAGTGAAGGACATCATTGATGTTGGATCAGAAACAACAACCATCACTGGAATGGCAGGGAAATCCGGAGGAAACCCATGCACACATGGGGAGAACATACAAACTCCAGGCAGATCTAGTCCTTGGGCAGATTTCAACCTAGGACCCCAGCGCTGCAAGGCAACAGTGCTAACCACTGAGCCACTGCACTGCCCAATTATTTTTAATACTCCTTTACCCCAAATTTTGGGGATTCTTGGAAAATTATTTTTATCTATCTCCACTCTAAGAGTAAGCAGCTGTTGGCCAATTCCCTGGTAGTTACTCCCATGTTGGAGATGCCAGAAACAAATTAGGCATTGTTTTTTGAGAAAACAACTGAAATAGTATGCACGTTGCACTTTTCCTGGGATTATAAGTCATACCATGCCCATGTTAAAACATGTTTTGTATAGTGTGTAAAAAATACCCCCTCATAATGTGCAAAAGTGCACCCCTTATGTGTGTCAAAACAAAATGCCCCTATTTAGTGCTCTCAGTAGATGCCCCCATAGTGCTCCTCTCACCCCCCCCCCCCCCCCCCATGGTGGCTCAACAGCATGGTGCCAAATAACAAAACAATAAACTCAAATACATACCTCCATGCGGCTGTCAGTGATGCCGCGCAGGCCTGTTACCTGAGCTGTACGCTGCCCATGATATGCCCCCAATGTATGAGATGGGCCAACCCCTTTCATTTTTCTAAAATAAAACACAGACACCATTATTTAATTGAAATAAAATTTTGTCCACGGCCTTTATGAATTAATCTTTTATTAACTAACCAATACCTTCACCATAAATCAAATAATACCTCTTAAAGGGGTTATCCCATGATCATTGTGAAAAAAATAAAAATTAGACATCATATAGTACATGATAATCTCTTTCTAACAAAGTTAGAACCAGCCCTGTACCTCACATGGGTCCAGAGATCTATACATTACGTTGCTCTACTAGATTTATATCAAGCTGGCAGCTCAGGGGGCGTGTCTTTTCTGCTGGCGCTCAGGGGGTGTGTCCATGCTCTTCCTGTCACAGCTCACGAGGCAGTTGAAGGATGGAACTGAGCATCTGCGGCCATATCAGTGAGCAGGACAAAGAAATAAGGTAAAAAGCAAACAGTAGGTGGCGCTATACAGATACGTTTTATTAAATAACTCAGTGACTATAAGAAATTTTTAATTACATGCTATTATAAAAGTATTCAGATCCTGGTGCTGGTTTGAAAACTGTAGAATATTTTTCATGGGACAAACCCTTTAACGTAAATAACAAATATCAAAATAACCACCATGATAATCACAATAATCATAAAGATAATAAGCTCAACCATAAGCTCGAGCCTCCTCACCTATTCGCTTGTCATGAAGCAATTTTACCTCAGGTTGACCAAAAGACCATGACATAGAAAACAGGAGAGGGAGGGTTGGCCAGAAGATTCCATGATGAGGTAAGACAAAATTGACCTAAAGTTCCCTTTATTTATACCCCAAACTCATGACATTCTTCGCACGCGTAGACCAATCAAACCCTTGTTGCTGAGGCCAGGAAGAAATTTACCTTGACCTCGCAACCATTGGTCGCTACCATCCACCAATAAACACCTGTTGCCAACCTGGGCAAATTCTACCCAAGCATAGCAACAGGCCTGAAACCCAATCACTGGCTGTTACTACCCTAACTAACTCTGCCTGGTGATGAAAATATCTTCTTCTCTGGCAAGGAGATTCCCGCCAAAAATGTCATGAGTCATCCACCAGGGATGACTATAGTCCCACGGGGATCCCTCCCAATAATCCGGGCTCCAGTCATTTTTACTCTTTTCTGATAGTTTTAGATACTGAAGCTTCATGAGCTTTCTATTGATTCCTGCTACCTAAGTAGTAGGGTCGACAAACACGTCTGTGCCCATGGAACGGCAGTGTATAATATAGCAGATTGAGAGGGCTCTTGAGAAAAAGACCTTGCTGTATGACATCTATGGAAAGGGGTTGTCACTAGTGCTACATTTTAGAGGTTGAGGGTTAAGCTACCCCCTTTCCCAGTTTTGTGGTACCCTTCTGTGTAGATGTTCCCTATACTAAATAGAAATTCCTGTTGACTCACAGAAACAGATTTTTAGCATCAGGAACAGCGAGCATTAGTAAACAAGTCATGCTAAAATTAATCGTGATCACAAGTACGGTACAGCAAGCCATCTGTTACCGAAAAGTCAGCCTAATAAAGCCACTCTGTGAAGATCTGGGCAAAGTCACTGTGCCAATAAAGTTTGAGATAAGAAAATGTGATCGTAAAGACAACTTTAGACTTCATTTGTTTGTCGTTGCATGAGCCCAGGACTTTATGTCACTCTACAAATTGAAGTATTTTAGGTAAGGGTTCCTTGTAGACCACATTGACTTCAAGGCTACATTCTCGTTGCATTGCGTAGCACCTGTATGCATCACAACATCTTGGTATATGTACCCCATTGTAACTTGTCAGTTAAGACCCGCACCTTAGGACCCATGGGCATGGTCGAATTACACATCCACGATAAGACACCCATAGACTGCTATGGGCACATAATGTTCCTCCATGTTCCTCCAAGTTAATAGGTCCCTTAGGTCCCTTTCACACTTGCGTTTTTGTTTTCCGGCATAGAGTTCCGTCGTCGGGTCTCTATGCCGGAAAAATCCTGATCAGGATTATCCCAATGTATTCTGAATGGAGAGAAATCCGTTCAGGATGCATCAGGATGTCTTCAGTTCAGGACCGGAACGTTGTTCGCCGGAGAAAATACCGCAGCATGCTGCGCTTTTTGCTCCAGCCAAAAATCCTGAACACTTGCCGCAAGGCCGGATCCGCAATTAATGCCCATTGAAAGGCAATAATCCGGATCCGGCCTTAAGCGCATCGCCGGATCTGACATTTAGCTTTTTCTGAATGGTTACCATGGCAGCCAGGACGCTAAAGTCCTTGTTGCCATGGTAAAGTGTAGTGGGGAGCGGGGGAGCAGTATACTTACCGCCCGTGCGGCTCCCGGGGCACTCCAGAGTGACGTCAGAGCGCCCCACACGCATGGATCACGTGATCGCATGGATCCCGTGATCCATGCGCATGGGGCGCTCTGACGTCATTCTGGAGCGCCCCGGGATCCGCACGGACTGTAAGTATACTGCTCCCCCGCTCCCCACTACTACTATGGCAACTAGGACTTTAATAGCGTCCTGGCTGCCATGGTAACCTCAAAGCATTTCGAAGACTGATCAGGATCCTGATCAGTCTTCTAATGCTTTCAGGCGACTTGCGTTCTGATGGATCCGGCAGGACGGAAGTGCCCGCCGGATCCTTAGAACGCAAGTGTGAAAGAGGCCTTAACCAAACCAGCATCACTATATGTTCTCAATCTAAACCAATTCAGAAAAGGGAGTGTCTTATTACTATATTCTCATATTTCCTATAGTTAATATACACTGTTTGATTTAACAAGTAGCCTCAGTGGATTGGTTTCTGGGACTTTTAAACCAGCTCTGTCTAGTAATTGTTATAAAGTGTATCTAGAATATAACGGCCTAAAATGGTCATCCAGAAATTTAAACATTATTAAACCTGTTTAGCAGTTCTTGTCATAAAGGGTTAACTCTTTTCCTAGCTGTGAGCAGCTCATAAACAATTATTTAAGTCATATTCTTATCAGTAAGATAAGGATTGAGCTATAATGAGTAGAGATGAGCGAACTTTAAAAAATAGTTCGGCGTTCGGGTTGTGGTAATCGCCGCATCCCGTTATGGATTCAACTACCGCGGACTATCCCGGCATATGGAATCCATAAGGGGCAGCTTCCACGAACCCGAACTGTTGAAAAGCCGAAAGACCTGGGGTGAAGTCACCGTCATGTGATCAGTGCAGGGGGCGTGGCTCAGCACTGGATTTGATCCTGTATGTATTTTTCACCCTATAAGATGCAGTGCATCTTATGGGGCGAATGGTGCAATTTCCAATGATACACGGCCGCCGCGATACCACACAGCGTGGTCGGCGGGTGTATCAACTGAGAGGAAGGAGGGTCTGGGAGCTGGCATCTGGATTAGGAATGATAGCGGGGACCGGTGCAGTCCCTGTATTCTATTGCACCGACCCCGCTTACTGTTGTATAATCTTATCTAACCTGTAGGCATTGTTAAGATATAATAATCATGTGTAATCCCGCTGTATTACTTACAACTAAAGTTCCGTAGCAGAGAGGACAGTGCGTCATCCACAGATCCCCCATAACAGTGCGTCATCCACAGATCCCCCATAACAGTGTGTCATCCACAGATCCCCCATAACAGTGTGTCATCCACAGATTCCCCCATAACAGTGTTATCCACAGATCCCCCATAACAGTGTGTCATCCACAGATCCCCCATAACAGTGCGTCATCCACAGATCCCCCATAACAGTGCGTCATCCACAGATCCCCCATAACAGTGTGTCATCCACAGATCCCCCATAACAGTGCGTCATCCACAGATCCCCCATAACAGTGTGTCATCCACAGATCCCCCATAACAGTGTGTCATCCACAGATCCCCCATAACAGTGTGTCATCCACAGATCCCCCATAACAGTGTGTCATCCACAGATCCCCCATAACAGTGTGTCATCCACAGATCCCCCATAACAGTGTCATCCACTGATCCCCCATAACAGTGCGTCATCCACAGATCCCCCATAACAGTGTCATCCACAGATCCCCCATAACAGTGTGTCATCCACAGATCCCCCATAACAGTGTCATCCACAGATCCCCCATAACAGTCGTCATCCACAGATCCCCATAACAGTGTCATCCACAGATCCCCATAACAGTGTGTCATCCACAGATCCCCCATAACAGTGCGTCATCCACAGATCCCCATAACAGTGTGTCATCCACAGATCCCCCATAACAGTGTGTCATCCACAGATCCCCCATAACAGTGTGTCATCCACAGATCCCCCATAACAGTGTGTCATCCACAGATCCCCCATAACAGTGTGTCATCCACAGATCCCCCATAACAGTGTCATCCACTGATCCCCCATAACAGTGCGTCATCCACAGATCCCCCATAACAGTGTCATCCACAGATCCCCCATAACAGTGTGTCATCCACAGATCCCCCATAACAGTGTCATCCACAGATCCCCCATAACAGTGCGTCATCCACAGATCCCCCATAACAGTGTCATCCACAGATCCCCCATAACAGTGTGTCATCCACAGATCCCCCATAACAGTGTCATCCACTGATCCCCCATAACAGTGCGTCATCCACAGATCCCCCATAACAGTGTCATCCACTGATCCCCCATAACAGTGCGTCATCCCCAGATCCCCCATAACAGTGTCATCCACGGATCCCCCATAACAGTGCGTCATCCACAGATCCCCCATAACAGTGTGTTATCCACAGATCCCCCATAACAGTGTGTCATCCACAGATCCCCCATAACAGTGTGTCATCCACAGACCAACATCAGTTCAAAACCCACCAGCACACCTTTGGGTTCAAAATATATTTTTTCTTATTTTCCTCCTCAAAAAACTAGGTGCGTCTTATGGGCAGGTGCGTCTTATAGGGCGAAAAATACAGGTATACAGTGTCTGGGGTACTCTGGGCAGATAAAAAAATAAAGTATGAAACTAGAGAACCCCTTTAATGATTTCAGCATATTAATTTATGCCTAAACTTTCTACTACTATACACTCCTCAACGTTAAAATGGCAACAATAAGAAGGAAAAGTTGTGGAAGTATAGAAATCACAGGATTGATAGACATGTTAATGATATGCAGATGATGGAAACAAAATATACAAAACACCTTAATTTATTCAGTGTTGAGTATAAGCACCCCACGCAGAAATACGTGCACTTACACACCTTGGCATGCTATCAGTTAGGTTATTAATATTTTTTTGAGGAATTTTCTGCTATGCTGAATGCACTTGTGCATGCAAATCATCAAGATCTGCTGCTTGCAGCTTCTTTTCCAATTGCCAACCAATGACGTCCCAGATGTGCTTGATGGGAGACCATAGTAGCACATTCAGGCCACTCAGACTGCCCACAGTTGCACAGCCAACATGCGGCCTGGTATTGTCTCCTGAGACACTTTGGAGAAATGGCCGTACCACTGGTTCTATGACCT
The DNA here is from genome assembly GCA_033119425.1 of Bufotes viridis. Lineage (NCBI taxonomy): Eukaryota > Metazoa > Chordata > Amphibia > Anura > Bufonidae > Bufotes > Bufotes viridis. The sequence continues at coordinate 10,658 of JAKVIS010002968.1, read as the reverse complement.
AATCAATGTAACACCGCGCTGTTAATTACCTGAAATGAAGAGTAGAAGGGTGCGACTACCATATATTATGCGACCCAACACCATAATCCCAGGAAAAGGACTGATGTGATGTTCCCTTGTGAAGGCCTTTTCATGGTGTTGCCCATGTGGTCTCCAGAATAATCTCTGGCTACCATTACATCCAAGACACACCAGGACTCATCGCTAAAGAGGATGGCGACAATGCAGTACATTGTATGCCATAGAAGACCAATACAATACAAAACGGCAGAAGCCAAAAACGTAGTCACAATACCAAGTCCAGAAATCCAAGCCAAAGTAGTTTTCAATAAACGCAAGAGACCAGTAGGGGAGCCAGAGGACAAGAAATTCACCCGCACCTGCAGGCGCCGGTGTTCTGCCACTTTTCTATACCTGGCAGAAAGTCTATACCCGGAAGTGATGTAGCTGCACCGGAAGTCACGTGGACGCGTTGGAATCAGCTGGAGGAGGGGGTGTGCGTGCTGCGCAAGCGCATTTGGCTAAAGTATAGTAATCTGGAAGAATGCCATGAGCCCGTAATCTACATTAATTTGTACGCTCGCCACGCATTGCTGCCCTCGGCATTTAGTAAAACTAACTCTGTACCGCCATTGATACTAAAGAAAGAATGGATGGTAAAGAAAGAGATGGATGGTAAAGAAAGAGATGGATAGTAAAGAAATGGAGGGCTGGGAAAATGCAGGGGCGTTCTGCCAGATTACTATACTTTAGCCGAATGCGCTTGCGCAGCGCGCACACCCCCTCCTAGCTGATTCCAACGCCTCCACGTGACTTCCGGTGCAGCTACATCACTTCCGTGTATAGAATTTCTGCCGGGTATAGAAAAGTGGCAGAACACCGGCTTTTATACTGAAAGAAGGCAGCTCACCCTGTTGTGCCTGCACACTGGGTGGAGCTGCCGCCTGCGTGCCCTGACGCTCGGGAGCTCTGGTGCACCTCCTCATTGGCCTAGGGCTCTGATGTCAGCGGAGGCCACCCTGAAGCCCTGGTTCCCCCGTGAACCAGATGCTGCTGCAGCACGGAGGCGGATGGAAGACGTCTAGCCCATAGCCCAATGTTGTGCAAACTCCTTCTGATGGTTTGTGTAGACACTGTTTGCTGCCCTAGGCTTGGGATGTGACGTCCAGTTTCACTTGCAATTTGATCATCTGCAGATCTTAGTGTTACCTGCCACTTCCTTAATTTGCATAACCTTATGGCTTGTCCTTCTTGGTGTTGAAATTTAAATGTTGAGGAGTATATGTGGTTAGGATTTGGCTCTGTTTGTTTGATATAAGTTCTGCTCTCATGCATGACTAAAGGGAGTCTATTAAAGGGATTGTCCGAGTTCAGAGCTGAACCCGGACATAAGCTCCCTTTGATTCATTTACCATGTCTGAAGTCGGAGCATTTCTAGCTCCAATTCTCCCCCTTGCCCTGCGCTGCATCACTTTTTCTTTACTACCGGTGACGTACCAGGCTGCACATGAGTATGCTAGGCAGAGACTTTCACCTACCAATGAGCCAGGTTGTTTTACAAACTAGGGCAGCACTAAAGACCACCCATAAGGCCCTATTCACACGTCCGCAAGTGTTTTGCGGATCCACGGAGCCGCGGATCCGCAAAACACGGACACACCGGCAATGTGCATTCCGCATTTTTGCAGACGGCACATTGCCCGAACTCCATAGAAAATGCCTCTTCTTGTCCGCAATTGCGGAAAAGAATAGGACATGCTCTATTTTTTTTGCGGAGCCGCGGACCGGAAGATCGGCGGCGCGCTCCGCAAAATCGGATGCGGAGAGCACAGTGTGTGCTCTCCGCATCGTTCCCGGCCCCATTCACAGTCAATGGGTCCGCATGTATTCCGCAAAATTGTGGAATACATGCGGACTACATTGCGGACGTGTGAATAGGGCCTAAGTGCCCGTGACGTTACCAGGATCACTGCTAGGCGGAAGCCTCCGTCTCCAGGGTGCCCGGCCGCACCCCTCGCCGTTCGGTGCCCAGCGCTGCCTACTACACCTCAGTGCCGCTTTGCAATTTTCCTTGTCTTTTTGCCAGATCCCGCGCGTGCACACTAGGCTTCCTTGTGTGAAGTGCGCATGCGCTGGCCTGAAGCGCACTTTGCTTAAGGCTACATGCACATGACAGTTGTTTTTTGCTGTCCGCAAATCGTGGATCCGTCTTCCTTTTTTTTTCACATCCACATCTGTTCCGTGTGTCCGCAAATTTTGTAGGTTTTGTTTCCGTGTGTCTTCCGTTTTTTTTTGCGGATCCGAAAAAAAAAACAGAAGGCTTGAATCAGTCTCTTAAAGTACCTGTACAAGTGCCCTGGTTTCCAAGCAACCATCCACAAAAAAAACGGATGCGGATGACAAACGGATGGCTTCCGTTGGTCATCCGCATTTTTTGCGGACCCATTGACTTCTATTTGCGGACAAGAACAGGACCTGCCATATTTTTTGGGCGGACGTGAAATGCGGACGTGGACAGGCAACAGAAGAGGCATCCGCATTTTTAACGGCTCTATAGAAATGAATGGCAAACCATCGGACCCGCAAAACAACCGGAACGGAGGCCGCAAAAAAACACGCCCGTGTGCATGTAGGCTAACCCTGAGATGACCTGCTGAGCCTAGGGCGCACGCGCGGGATCTGGCAGAGAGACGAGGAGGATTGCGAGGCGGCGCTGAGGTGTAGTAGGCGGCGCTGGGCACCGAACGGCAAGGGGTGCGGCCGGGCATCCTGGATCAACGGACCTCCCCTTGGGCACCTTAAGTAAGTGATTGACAGGTTATTAAAACCTGTTTTTTAGGAAAATAAAGCCACAGTTCGATTTAATAAGGCCAGCTTAGGAATCCTCAGATTACCCTGGACATGAGCATACGTTTAGGTTAGAGGGTTATATGTGGTGACAGAATCCCTTTAAGAGGCTGTGTCGGAGGCTCTGCTCAGTAGCAGTCTGGAGCTGTGGTTATGTACTCTTAACTTTCTATCATTATCTTCAATTCTATTAAAAGAAGAAGAGAAGGGGCCACACACTTTATTCTCCCGAGGAACCACCATAGATAGAAAGATGAAGCAGATGTGTCCTTTTTATGATGTACGGTTAGTGTTTTTTTTTATATACCTTTTAGTAAGCGGCTGTCATTTTTCATCGCTTTATTGCAGTGATAATTGACAGAAGATGACTGTCTCAGACCGCAATGAATTGAACGCTCCTTTAGGTAATTACATTAGAAAAGTGAAGGATACTTACAGTTTCGGATGACTGTCGCTCCCGCTGTCAGGTTACATTTATGGATCAAGTGTTGTGAATAGCAGGTGTGTTTGGTGTCTTGGTATTTCCAGCACATGCCTCCACTGACTTATGGCAGTGCTTCTATTAGAACTGCTCTGTTTTATTGCCTTTTTCCACACTGTATTGCAGTATTTGATATGAAGATATATATATATATTTGTAATACTAGGCTATATATAACTGATCAATTAGTATGAGTAAACAGTGATGTTTTCGGTACACAATTCACGTCTGGGGCCCAGATTTTTTGTCTTTTTAGACTCCGCCTATCAATTTGAACCACACCTTAAATTATGTATGATTTTAAAGGGGTTATCTTATACAAGTGCAGTGGCTGAGTATTGGATTGGCTCCAACGCTACGCTGGGTTCTCCGGGCAACGTAGGGCAAACCACGTGTTGCTGCTGTCCAGAAAGGATGGTATGGCGTGGTGCACCCCAATGGGAATTAAGTCCAGAGAGTCAGGGTCTGCAGTAAACCAGTGTTCTTCTTTACTGGAGGAACTTAGGTGCAAAACAATACAGACGAGGCGTAGGGCTGGCTTTTCCGATCTCCTGCCTGGCAGTATAAGGGTTTGTTGATGCTGAGGCCTGAGCTTGCTGTCCCTTTCTTTCTCTCAGAAGGCTGGTACCCTGTCCAAAGGCTGGAGGCCGACGGTCTGTGTCTCAGTGTTCCAGCTGGCTCCTTGGTCACAGAGCTAGTGGCCCAGGGTCTGTGGCTCAGCATCCCCATCTCAGAGTCTTCTTCTGGTCACTCATGGAGTCTGGCAGAGTCTCATCTTCTAAGCACTGATCCCCAACAGCAGAACACTAGGGGCTCTGAGTGCTTTCCTTACATACAGTTTCTAGGTGAACTAGAACCGTCTACTGGAGGGGTGGAGTGGAGAAACTCTGCCCAAACAAATACAATGTTACAATTCTTCTTCCCTCATAGACTTACATTAGACCTTCAGTAATACTCAATGGCAATGACACAGCAATTTTTCCAGAGAAAAGCAAGTCTTTGGACTTAATAACATAGCTACACCTTCAAAAAGGTTCATGTCTGGTTTTGGTGGTAAACAAGTCTGACAACAAACATGCAGCTACACAGTATTAAACTGTATAAGTCGGTGCAAGTTAACCTTTTAAAGTGAAATAAAGTAAGGAATTGATGACTTTGGGACTAGGGGAAATAGGGACAAATGTCCACCAATGTCCAGACTTCAAAGTACCCCTGCTCCAGGGCACTACACAAGCAGTATGCCCTATTTATAAATATGGACATGGGCCCCTGCTTGTGACACATTCTGTGAACCAATTCTGGTGGACCCACTACGTCCAGGTATTTCCACCATGTGATGTTACATGTCCAGTGAAAAAAAAAACATGTTCAACTGTTTTTAATAGGGAGAGGGGAGTAAGATGTCAACCTGTATCCTGCGAGAATAAAGGATCAGGAATGTTGAAATTCAACCCACCATGCAGGAGCAGATTTGGCATGCCCCCATACACATAAAGTAGTCGGGTGAACCCACAGAAACAAACTTTGCCTATATGTGTATGGGCACTTTAAGGGATTGTCCTACAAAAACTATTCTACATTTTTTAGACCAGCACCCGGATATCAGTTCTTGTAACTGCATGTAATAAAAAATATGGTATAGTTACAAGTTATTCAACAAAATCTACCTGTATCCACCTGGTGTTTGTTCTTCTCATTTCTCCATCCACCTCCCAGAAGTGGTGGCACGTGCTCAGGTCCATCCTCCAACTGCTACCCAGCTGTATCTACTGTTAGAAGCTGTGACAGTTACAGAGAGAGAGAGAGAGTTGCCCCAGAAAGGACACACTCCCTGAGCTGTAATAGAGGAGAACTCCAGCAGAAGGGACACGCATCATGAGCTGTGATAGAGAAAGCTGCCTCAGAAAGGACTCACCCCCTGTGAAAAGACACATCCCCTGAGCTTGCCAGCCTGAAATAAATCTAGAAGAGCAATTGGAGCAATGAATGAGGAAACCTCCGGATCCATGTGAGGTACAGGGCTGGTTCTGGCTTTGTTAGAAATGTCTCTTTTTTTTTTTTGTATTAATCATGGGGTAACTCGTTTAGGGATTAGTCCCTCATTTGCCATCTTGATTTATTGGCAGTGCCCATAGCATAACTGTGAAACCAGGTATCTCCGTCATGCGTAGTATGTGAGGCACAGGTGGGTTAGACCTCCCAGTACCCGCTGCCCAGTCACTGCCAATGAAGTAAACATGTAAAGCGGGCGGCTGCTGCCGATCATGTTACCACAGTTCCCTTTGTATCTGAATCTCATCATATACGATTTTGGCAAGCGGTACCCATACAACACTGGACCGGTACAGTATTGTAGGCGCTAGGGCACTGACAGACTGGCAGGGCTGGGCTATGTTCAGGTTCAGGTAGAAGCCACTGAGGTGTCCTGTTATCACTGTACAATGCAAGCACATGGCGTGATCAATAAGGACATAACGTGGGGGGTGTTATCCAAGATGGTGGACAGGGAGCGGGCTGGGTGAGAGCAGGGGGCTTCCAGTCTGTGTAAAGATGGGGGGTGGGGGGTTATTGGTATAAACAGAGGACAGGTGAAGGGTCAGCAGAGAAATCTTTATTTTCCGCCCCAGGGTCCTGGCGTGGCATGCAGTGGTACACTAGATCTGGTCTGATGACAGGGGGGAGAAAATGTACTTTTAGGGCGCATATTAAATGGAATACTCTTTTATAAAATGAGATGAGAGAGATCTACACTGCTGTCATAAAGGAGACATCTACATCTATACTGTGGTACCTTAGAGGTTAAAGGGGTTGTCCCATAAAAATATTCTGCTGTTTTCAAACCAGCGCCTTGATCTGAAAACTTGCATGTAATTAAAAATGTATTATAGCCATTGAGTTATTCAATAAAATATATCTGTATAGCGCCACCTGCTGTTTTTTGTTTTTGTTTTGCTTAGTTCTCTGTCCACCTCGCTGAGGTGGACACACATGCTCAGTTCCATCCTTCAACTGCCTCCTGAGCAGTGATAGGGAGGGAGCTGCAGCAGAAAGGGCACGCCTCCCTGAGCTTTCAGCCTGAAATAAATCTAGCAGAACGATTGGAGCAATGAATGAGGAGATCTCTGGATCCATGTGAGGGACAGGGCTGGTTCCAGCTTTGTTAGAAAGAGGCTGTCATGTATATATATATATGAGGTCTGATTTTCATTGTTTGCATCAATCATGTGAAAACCTCTTTAAGGTGTAATAGAGAGGGGACCTTGGTTCAGATTAGGACCCTAGTACCTTTTGGTGGACCTGCTACCACATTCCTCCCGAAAGTCAAGGTTTGCTGCTAGGCTACATTCACATGACCGTGCCGTGTTTTGCGGTCCGCAAATTGCAGATCTGCAAAGCACGGATGCCGCCCGTGTTTATTCCACGGCATCCGGAAGGGAACGGGCGGTCCATTATAGAAATGCCTATTCTTGTCTGCAAAACGGACAAGAATAGGACATATTCTATTTTTTTTGTGTGGGGCCACGGAGCGGAGCAATGGATGCCTTACAGCACACGGCCCCATTGAAGTGAATGGGCTCGGATGCGGACCCAAACAATGGTCGTGTGAATGTAGCCTTAATGTAAGGAAGTCGTTCTCCACCCAAAGGATAGTGACTTACAGACCTTCTCTGTGTCCATCTTCAAGGAGTAGATCATGTAGGCCCTTCCGTCCCAAGATAGAGAATCGGTGACAGAAACGGGTCCCAGAGGGACTAAGGGTGAGCTCGAGTAAGGGTGCTTTCACACTAGCGTTGGTGCGGATCCGTCTGTTTATTTGCACAGACGGATCCGCACCTCTAATACAAACGTTTGTATCCATTCAGAACGGATCCGTTTGCATTAGCTTTAAAGAAAAATGACAAAGTCCAAAACGGATCCGTTTTGAATTACATTGACAGTCAATGGGGGATGGATCCGTTTTCAAATGTACCATATTGTGTCATTAAAAACGGATCCGTCCCCATTGACTTACATTGTAAAAAAAAAACGGATCCGTTAGGCTCCGCCTCTTTAGACGGACACCAAAATGATGCAAGCTGCGTTTTGGTGTCCGCCTTCAAAACGGAATAGAGGCGGAACGGAGCCGAACTGATGCATTCTGAACGGATCCTTATCCATTCAGAATGTATTGGGGCTTAACTGACCCGTTTTGGACCGTTTGTGAGAGCCCTGAAACGGATCTCACAAACGGAATCCAAAACGCTAGTGTGAAAGTACCCTAAGACGGAATTGCTGCACATATTACCTGATGATTTGCACAGGTACAATAAGCTGCCAAATAACAGTACAAGGCAAGATGATGAGGTTTTCCCAAATCTGAAGAAATTTACAGTGCGGAAACTAAGCTGCGGTGCAGATTTGAACTTCTGCAGCCGGTCATTTCTGCCAGGCATTGTGCGCGGTTTTCTTGTGTATTTTCTCAGATTACTTTAATGATGACAATTTTGTGGTGGGATTAGTGCAGATTTTAAAGGGGACCTGTCACGCTAAGGGATCATGCACACGACCGTATTTTCTTTCCTCTTCCGTTCCGTTTTTTATGCGGAACCATTCACTTCATGGGGCTGTAGAAAATACGGAAGTTACTCCGTGTGCAGTCCGTTTCCATTTGTCCGCATGGCCGTTCCGCAAAAAAGTAGTACATGTTCTATTATGGTCCGAGGCTCCATTCAAGTCAATGGGTCCGCAAAAAATACGGAACACACACGGAACACATCTGTATGTCATCCGTATTTTGCGGATCAATACTGTGGAAATGCTATGCCCAGCCCATATTGCTCATGTGGTGAATAATAAGTTACTGTTTCTGTTTCCGATCTGCAAAAAACGGATCACATACGGAAACCATATGGATATGTTTTGTGGAATAACCGAACGGAGGAGGACTTAAATCAAAGAAAAAAAAACCTCAGATGTGGAAAAACGGATCCGTGAAAAACGGTCGTGTGCATGAGCCCTAAGCCCCATTCACATGTCAGTGTTCTCCACAGACAGCACACGTACCCATTGATTTTAATGTGTGTTCATACATCCGTGTTTTACCACCGTCCGTAGGTACCTGGTTTTAGCACGGAAGCATGCGCTATTTTGATCCATCACGTCCAACAAGTATGCCATCCCTGTTTCATCCGTGTTTAACAGATCATTAGGAAGAGATACTTTGAAAATAATTTTTCAGCTGCACAGTGCCCGTGAAACAAGGATGACACACGGACAGCAAAAAACAGACACTTATCCTTTACGGGCGTTTTCACGGAGTCATCACTCGCCATCTTTTCATGGATTTGAGCATGGACACAGATGTGTGAATGAGGCTTTATACATGTCTGTGAGCTGCATGTGATGGAGCAGGAGGAGCTGAGCAGATTGATGTATAATTTTTGGGAAATATTCCAGGAGACCCCCATCTATTGAGCCTGTCTCTGCAGCGAGGGTGCGATTTGAGCGCTTCCCTCTCCTCTTTCTAGCGATCGTTGGGAGCTTAGCACTCAGACCCCCACCAATCAAAGCCTTTAATATGTCGCCATGACATATCAAAGGTTTTTTTCAAATTGCAGGTACACGTTAAAAGGGTTTTCTGTGATTTTTATACTGCTGATCTATCCTGACGTCACTAGCCTTGGAAAAGCTGTGAGAAGGCCGTGACGCTCTCAGGAGCACCAGTGCCTTTTCAAACAGCTGATTGGTGTGGGTCCCCGGTGTCTGACTCCCGCCAATGAGACACTGAGGACCTATCTCGAGGATGAAAATCTCGGAAACCCCCTTTAAATCCTTGCCCTTCTACGGTTAGGATCAGTGATTGGCAGCCTTCCCTGTATGAGCGTGTCTAATGAGATAGTGGTAAATCAATGACTAGCAACCCCCACTGGACACCTACGTATGAAAAATCAGGGATTTTAATTAATGAAATTCCATTATACTGTATTTATTCGTATAAGGCTTCATACACGCAACATTTTGTTTTTTCTGCATCCAATCCACTTTTTTGGCGGACCAGATGCGGGACCATTAATTTCAGTGCGGCTGCAAAAGATGCGTCCACATCCGTGTGGCCATTCTACAATACAGATAGAACTCGTCCTATTCTTGTCCGTTTTGCAGACAACAATAGGCATTTCTACAATAGGCCCCAGGGGACAGTGCAGATACACCCAGACAATATCCATGTTTTGGAAATCCTCGGATACGGTCGTGTGCATGAGGCCTAAGGCCACTTTTACACTAGCGTTTCTCCTTTCCAGTATTGAGATCCGTTATAAAATCTCAATACCGGCTAAAAACGCTTCCGTTTTATCCCGATTCATTGTCAATGGGGACAAAACGTAACTGAACAGAATGGAGTGCTCCAAAATGCATTCTGTTCCATTTGGTTGCGTTCTCATACCGGAGAGCAAACCGCAGCAAGTTGCGGTTTTCTTTCCATCATGGGTTGCAGATCAAAATGGATCCGCATGACACACAATGCAAGTCAACGGGGACGGATCCGTTTCCTCAGACACAATAGAAAGAGGATCCGTCCCCTATTGACTTTCAATGGAGTTCATGACGGATCCTTCATGGTTATGTTAAAGATAATACAACCGGATCCGGTCATAATGGATCCAGACGGTTGTATTATCAGTAATAGAAGTGTTTTTGCTGAGCCATGACGGATCCAGCAAAAGCGCAAGTGTGTGAAAGTAGCCTCAATCCCTGTCCAGCGGGCTGTTCTGTGAAGTCTCTGACAACTATCTCTCTATGCACAGTCATACAAAGCCTGCTGTCAGACACTAATAGGACCGCCCACTGGACTCCTAAGCCCAGAATGAATAAATGACATGTTACACTGAATCATTTCTCGTAAGGCTGCTCAGCTCCTCCTGGGCTCCTGCACACAGATGACACTGCATCGACATTGGGACAGGTTCCTTTTTTTTTTGTCGGCATCTACAGAAATTCTAATTATCAGCAGAATTTAGCAGAAAATCCATCTGTCTTACCCTAAATATTTAGCTTCTGTCCCTTTAATATTCCGTTGAATGTGATATATTATCAGCCATTTCATCCTGGGGAGGCTGACTGTATGACCCTTCAATAAAATGACCGCCGTGAAGTCCAGGGAAGTCCCTGCTGCCATGAATCCTAGTTTATGTCACCTAGCTCTAGTTCCTCCTGACACATTAACATACCGTACATAAGGGTCCATTCACATGTCCGTTGTGCATTGCGGATCCGCAATACACCCGGCCGGCACCTCGATAGAACTGCCTTGTTTGCAGCTGCGGACAAGAATAGGACATGTTCTATTTTT
>JAKVIS010002967.1:0-19809 GCA_033119425.1 Bufotes viridis | reverse complement strand
TTCAAAAATAGCTATTTCCTGGCTGCAGAGAGCCTTTAGGCTAGGTCTACACGACGAGTTATTTTCGCACGACGACACTTTTTATAATGATAGTCTATGGTGTCGCACTACGCAGAAAACGATCCAAAATGGATTTTTCTGCGACTGTCGCCATAGACTACAATTATGACTGTCACGCAACATTGGTGCGACAAAATGTTGCAGTGTAGTTGTAAGATATGTGTCGCAAGCGACATATGTCAACGTGTAGACCCAGCCTCTAGTGGTGTAGAACACTGTGCCTGGCAGTAACACGCACAGGAGTCTGCTGTGGTAGTGAAATAATACTGTGAGTCCAGATACATGCAGATGACAGGCGCCGCTGTGGATCACTGCACATTTCACTTATTTGGCCAGTCACAGGGCCAAAACTGACCAAATACCTCAAGTGTGAAACTCAGCTTGCAGGTAGATGTTAGCGCCAAAGAAGAAGCGCACCTCTTTACACCGCTCGCCAGCTGATTTCACAGAGCTGTCCACAGAACCTGTCTCTATTAAACGCCATACAAGTAGAGCCCCGACAGAGTGTGAGAGGTGTGCCAGCAGTAAGTCGGTGCTGATGTCACTGATTATTCTTGTCTCTTCCTCTGCTCCGCCAGAACAATAACTCACAAAAATTGATCTGGTTTCAGGAGCATCCACCTTATTCGGTCAGCATTTGCTCATTAATCCATCAGTATTACAATGCCAAAGACGATCCAAAAGGAGTGGATCCAAAACAGAGATGACACGTGAGCGAAATATTTGCACGTCTTCTGAGATTTTGCACCCACCCTGCTTTTTGGCCACCAAATCACAAGGCCAAATTCCCATGGGATCCATACAGGCCTTACAGCCGCTACACGGTTTATCAGGATCCTGCTGTGTGCCTCATTTTTCCTGCTTCTGACAGACTCGGAAGCTAGGCGGCAAAATAAATGATGATGTCAGCCAGCCGAAGTCCAAAATAGTGGACCAGTCATGAAGTTGGGAGGGTGGGAATAGCGTTGTAGAAGTCCACAAAGCGGAGCTAAGGACAAGTGGAGAGGTGGAATGAAGCATGAGGAGCATCCACAGAGGGCACAATGACAGTGGAGGTGGGCAGCAGCAACTAGTAGATCAACAGGAGGGCAAGATGACATAGAGTGGAGGTAGCAGCAGCATTTGAGACCACGGAGCGTGGCAGATGACATAGTGTGACAGGGCAGTAGCATTGAGACCACGGATGGCAAGATGACATAGTGATGTGAGGTGGCAGCAGCATGGGGGAGACTCACAGAGTGACCCGTGCAGCAGCATTAGGAGGCCACAGAGCACCCGGTGACAGAGGAAGTGGCAGTACCACTACCACGCTGACTGATGGTGGGTGTAAAAAAAGGAGAACTTGGCATCAGATGTGTGGCACCAGGTGGCTGGCAGCATCAGAATAGGAGCTGAGGCAGGTAGACAGAAGAAACCGGTCTCTTTGTCATCAAAGTGTTGGGTGTGGCACCATGGATAATCTAGTCTGCAGATGCACCAGTGCCATGGGTGGGGCGGAAATCCTGGCTGATCCATCGCCTGATTCATCTTGACAAAGGTCAGTCTCTCCAGGACAGGCGAAGTTTTTCTTGGGGTAAACTATGGCCCCTCGCCGCATCACAAACACCCGCTCTGGGATGCCACAGCACTACTGGCAGGGCAGGACACAGCTTTTCCGAGGTCAAACTCTGCAGCTGCGGCAGTAAATCCAGTTTGGCCGCCCCAGAAGTCCAGTGGATCTTCACTTGGGGTAGTGGCAGGGTGCCGTCCAAGCATGCCACCACCCGCTGGTTCAGGGTCTAGCTGCTGGTGAGTAAGTTTCTTCCACTAGGCAGATGAAGGAAGCTGCGCTCATCTGGCGTACTCTACACTCAGGCTGCTGCAGATGGAGCTGGTACTGCTCCTGCCACCCCCAACCCTCCCCATGCAGTCATGGCAATGTGGGAACGTGAGCGCAGAGGGCCCTCGGTCAGACCCAAGCAGAGACGGGATCGACTGGCGCGATAGGCAGCGGCCAACTGGGACTACATGGATGTCTCTATAGTAGTTCTTGCTTTGTCCTCCTCTCAGCTGGTGTAAAAAAGTTTTACCATTTTAATCGGTATCGAGGGTCCAACAAGGTGGAGTGCCAGAAGTTATCCCTCTGCCGAATACACACTGAATTATTTACATGCAGAAGGCATCAGCAATTAGATTTACAATGACTGTCATGGCACAATGAACTACTATCTTCTCCACGCTGAGCCTCAAATGTTTAAGTTTCTTTTCTGCTGCAGATATACTGCCCATGTCCACCTCCTCTGTAAACATCCAAACAGTAGTAGTGCCACTTCCCATCCTCCAGACAAATGCTGAAGATGGTGACACATGCAATATCTGATCCAGCAGCCTGAGGTGCACAGCCTGTAGCCAATAAATGAGGTGTGGAGTAGCACAAAAAGAATAGTTAAACACTGAAAGGTGGTGGAGCACCCGGATCCAGCCCAAACTTCTCTGTACTAAGGATCCACATGGGAATGGAGCTTGGAGCACCCAGCGCGCCAGGGAAGTGGTGATGAGGCCACAGTGGCAAAGCCCAAGAGAGCTTAGCCCCAGGTGGGGATCGACTGGTGGCAATCACACCAGCTGGCCCGTAGCCCCTTCTCCGATGCAGAATACCTTCCGCCGTGGTCTGCCAGATCTGCGTGAGTTTGAACTAACTAAGGCACAGAGTCCTCCTAAACCCACCACCACCCAAACAGGCAGGCTGAGCTGCATGCTCCAACTCGTGAACTGAAACAATCCGCACACAGAGATGGAGCTCAGCAGGAGCCATCATCAGGAACAAAGGCATAGGCTTTGAGGCTTAAAAGCAGGCTTAAAGAACACCCTGAGTAGGGCACCAACCTCTCCATCAGAGTAGAGTCACCACAGTGCAAATTTTAAGGAGCAATTTAGTCAAAGACCATCGCCTACTAGGCAGAGCAGCCGCCAGTAAGATACTTTGACTCTCCCACAAACAACAATAGCCTCAGTAGATCACCAGGGAGGGCCACAACCAACAATGGTCCAGTCTCCAGTTAAGAAATAACAGTCTAAACGCCAACAGCTCACATATGGAAGATACAGGAGAACAAGAGGCGCTGAACAGCAGAAGATGGGTAAAAATCCAGGTGGAGGGCGCTGAGTCCAACAAAACAGAGTGGCAAGTACAGCAATACTACATCCAGCATGGTCCACAGCCTGTGGGAGTATGGGGAAAGATAGCCAAAAGGCCGTGACATAATGCCCTTCCCTCCGGACTGAAGGTGAAACGATGCCGCTAAAACGCAACGCCAGGGGTACCAATCACACTCACTGTCCAATCATCGCCCATAGTCTCCAACGACTGGGGTGGAATGTTGAGAACGCCTGATATGCTTGATCATCAACACTATGACCCCAAGACACTGCATTTCCACAGGTACACACCTTCTCCAGAAGAAGAGTCTCGCCACCCCACCCAGGTAATAGGTTGACTGTCAGCTGCACTTGTCTCCAACACTACAATGACAGACTGAATGGTCTGAGGTCCCACACACTGTCTCAAATGTTCCAACCTGGCTGGGAGCAAAGACCGCCCCAAAACCCTACACAGCTAAGAGGGTGTTAAGGAAATGATTGAGTGTGTGGAACGCCCGCCAGAACTGAAAAAGAAAGCAACTAATATATATATAATATAGGTCAGACAGTGGGATAGGCTTGTCACAAAGCATGAACACATCAAGAACCAATAAGCCTCAGTGACCCAGCAAGATAATTCTGTACTGCAATCCTACAAGGTAGTAGGCAAACATTTCATATAGGCCTCTAAGTAATTCCCTGTGCACGGCCTGGCACTTCTCTGTCTGTCTACTAGCAGCAGAGTGACACGGGGTGAGAGATAGTGGAGGACAGCATATAGAGAAAGTATATATCGAGGACATGACAGTATGTTAGGGACACAGGGCGGTATATACAGGGACGCAGGGACTGTGTGCTGGCATACTCGTTCTCTATATTCTGCCCTGTGTGCTGTATATACTGTCCTCCATGTACCGCCCTGTGTCCTTGTATATACAGCCCACTGTTATACCGCCCCGTCTCTGTGTACCGTCATGTCTTGTATATTACTGCCCTCCATATACTGCCCTGTGTCCCGTATATGACGTGCCCCTATATACCACCATGTGTCCTGTATATACAGCCTCCTCTATACTGTCCCTGTGTCCCGTATATACCGTCATGTGTTCCTTATATACCGCCCTCTATGTGCTGCCCTGTGTCCTGGTATATACCGCTCTGTATATGTCAGTCCTCTATAGCATACGTGTCCCTGTGTCCTCTATATACTGCCCTGTATATACTGTCCTTCTATAGACTGCCAAGTGCAGTCCTGTATATACTGGGCCTTCATATATACTCGCCTCAGGTATATACAGCCCTCTATACACTGCTCCTCATGTCCCAGTAGCATATACGGTCTCTCTATACGGCCATGTGTCTAGTATATACTGGGTCCTCTATACTACTGCCATGTGTCCTGTGTATGGCACCAGTCCTGTATATACTGCAATGCAGTCCTGTATATACAGCCCTATATACTGCCATGTCCCGTATATACCGCTCACAGCGGCTGTATATACCGTCCCATAACTGCCATGTCCTGTATATACCGCCTCTATATATTGCTATGTGCCCTGTATATACTCGTCCCTGTGTCCTGTATATACTGTCCTTCTATATACTGCCCTCTATATACTGCACTAGTGTCAACCCAGTAGTGGTACTGCCCTCAAATACGGCCATATGTCCTGTATATACCGCCCCCATATACTGCCATGTGTCCTGTATATACTGCGTCTGTATATGTATCTCTCATATATACTGCTCCCAGAGTCCTCCATATACCGCCCTGTATATACTCGCCTTCCTCTGCAGACCGCCATGTGTCCTGCAGTATATACTGTCTTCTATATACTGCCCTGTATATAAAAGCCTCTGGTATAATGTTCTATGTCCCAAAGTATACGGCCCTCTATGAGACAGCCAAGGTGCATCAGTATATACTGTCCTCTATATAATGCCATGTCCTGTTTATACCTGTCCTCTTATATACTCGCCATGTCCTGTATATACTGTCCCATCGTTCTGTAGTCCTATATACCGCCCTGTGTCCTGTATATACGTCTCTATATACTGCCATGTGTCCTATATACTGCCCTCATATACTGCCACATGTGTCCTGTATATACTGTCTCTATATATTGCTGTGTCCTGTATATACTGCCCTGTGTCCTGTATATACCGTCTCAGAATGCTTCTCTCCCACTGTATGCGTCCCCATATTGCTATGTCTCTATAGACTGCCCTATAGATCACAGAACCAGAAGATATCGCCACAGATATACTGCCCTTTCCTCATTCCTCCACAAAGCACAGCATGGGTTAATAGGTTGTCATCTTCAGAATCGCCCACCAGTAAAATAAGGCAACCAATTAATTAATTAGTTAGCTGTCTATGCAGTGCTCACCTCCCACAATGGACATGTGTGTTTTTATTTGTCCCTCCTTCCCAAGGATGAGCCCACCTAGAAGACTACTCGGCCACTAAGTACCTTGTTGCAAAGGCTCTTCCTCTCACGCCCAGAGAGCCAGCCAGGTGTCCTTATTCAATCTTCTATCCGCTTCCAGAGCCAACCTCACATCTTGTACTTCAGCAGCTGGATCTTCAGTGCTGGCGAGCTGCATCCTCTGGCCGGAAGTGGGCATGCCGACCTCCCGCCCCTGAACCGACAGAGCTGACGCCAGCCCGCCTCTTCTCCTTGAGCAAAAGAAATAGAGAAAGAATGCCAAGTGTGCAAACAACGTGGGGCACATGGTGACTGGGAATACTTTCTCACACACAGCATTTTTCCGGGAACAGTGCTCACTGTGGTAAAGGGAACCCTCACTGAGTGAAATGGAGCACTCTCCAGGCAGAAAGAACACCCCTCTGGTCAAACAATACTGTAAAATTGGGGCGCCCGCAGATGGCCAGAAAGGAGCAGAAACAATGCTGCCAAACCAAAGTCACAGCACAAAAGACATACCACTAGTCCCTCGCCTGAGCAGCTCTTCACTGATCTGCACTAAAAATTCAACATAGCAGAGCTACAGTAGTTGAAGAAAGCAGAGTGCCTAGGTCAGCAGCAGCACCTTTATCAAAAACAAACAGAAGGTCCAGTTACCCAACCATAAGAAGGAAGAAAGCAACAGTGGGGCAATAGGTCTGATCTGAACAGAAACATAGATGCAGAAGAATCCAGTAAACTGGCAATGTTATGCAGCAACAGATGAGCTAAAGATCCCTTCCACAAGAAGACAAGAGATGTAGTAAAAGAGGTCCCAAGAGCACCCAGCTTAAATGGCTTCCATATAGAGGCAAAGGTGAAACAGAGCTCAACAGCCAGCTGCCGCAGAAAGTCAGGTGGGCCAGCCCAGGGGACTCCTGCCCGCCAACCCAACAAGGGGAACACAGAGTATCCCGTGATCCAAAGATGCAGTAAACAAAACTCTGTGGGTGGTTGGTGTTAGAATCCAGGTGAACCTCTGCACCAATCTTTTCCTGACAGGGAGTAGTTAGTCCAGACTGAAAATCCCAGCTGTAAAGAGCAATACAGTACATAAAGGGATTTTTACCCCAAAAATGAGTAAAGAACCACTGAAGCTGCACCACCCACTGGTGCCCAAACTGGTTCTGTGTGAGCCAGATCCTGGGGCCCCATCCCAGATAATAAACAAAAAGGAGGAACAGGCTGCCTGTACCCACCATGGGTGACACCTGGACTAGAATGAGAGAACCTCACGAATCAACACTCAGGGCCTGCCTGGGCAGTGACAACTGAATACTGCCGGTCTGTGGTGGGAAATAGTTATCACAACATACTGTGTGAAGAACAGGTTTGTCCAGCCCAGAAAGTTACCAGAATCATCCGGAGACACAGTATACTTGAGAGGTATAGTAAATCACATGCCCAAAATACAAATGCTAACAGAGGTACTGGTCAACAACCAGAGCTGTAATAAAAAACAATGGGAAGGAAGAGACTGTACTTCACAACAGCCTTCCTCCAGGTCCCCCAAGGCCAGCAAGATGCCATACAAAACTGGTGAAGGAACAGATCCACTGGAGCACTACTGCATGCAAGAGTCCCAGCCCATTACACCTAAAACAGTCAGCCTGGGAGATCCTGCTACAAAACAGGAGCAGGTCAACACAGGCTGGCCTGAGTGGAAACATAGCAGTCCCTCTCACCAAGAAGAGGCAGCCATGAGACTTTGCTCACTCAGCCAGAACCAGCAGCTGTCCCAGATCCATGTTTAGTAATCTTGGTACAAACAGGGGATCCAGGAATATTCTGTCAGCAGTTATTTGAGGCATAAAAGGAGTTATTCACATGACGTAAATACAGAATCAGCAAGTATCCAGCAGAATCCAGCTTTCTCTGGGCTCACATCATGGCCCATACAAAGAAATCAATTGGGTGTTTCACCAGAATAAATGCTCACACAACAGTGTCCAAAGCCCACAGGCCGAAACAATGTGGGGTGTCTACCGACACACAGCAACAGTCACATTATGCAGAGATAGATGTCAGTTACAGCAACAGTTAGATTTAGCAGAATGCTAATATGAACAGTTACTAAGGTAAGAATCCAAAGTGTAAGGCACCAGCCAGTGAAGGAATCAGATCCTCACATCTCCGGAAAGCAGTTATAGATGTCCAAAGCCCATCTGTAACACTGAAAACTGTGAGCTGAGCCTAATGGAAACTGCTGCATCCGCCTCCCACTGCTGCACGTGGGGAGAGGTCAGGAGAGAGAACTTGCCAGAAGGCCAGGCATCCTCCTTCTGTCACCAAAAATCTGAGTCAGCCAGACCTTCTAATATCTGGACTCAGAATGCAGCCACTGCCCAGAGCCAGACAAATGAGAAAAGTATTCTAATCGTAATGATCCACGGCTTCAAAAGAACACCTCACAGTAAAAGAGGGTTCAGAGCCTTGCTTCCCATCCAGATCTGCTGGATCCACTGAAACACACCACTCGTGACTAAAATGTCACACAGAATATCCCATGTGCCAACACAGAGTGAATCCCCTGACTCCTGTCTTGAAAGGGCGCCGTGGAACGCAAACACAACCCAGGTACAGCCCAGCACAAACAATCTGAACCACAACATCCCATACAGCAACATTAACACAGAAGAATAAATAACCAGCCCAAAAGCTCAAGAAAGGGCAGGAAACAGTCTGCTTTCAGTGCCTTCTCCAGCAAGAGTTAGAACGCGTGCACCCTTCCTGACAGCAGAAGATAGTTTCACAATTGAGCCAAAGCATTTGATGTGCTCCAGGAATGACACATTGGTAAACGTGTCTCATCAGACAGCCAACCAGGGAACCACCTCTCAGCAGGGACAGGCAGGCCACCAGCACCCACCTGCCAAAACCACCAACCATGCAACACACCAGCAACTGGGAGTACACACCGCTCTGCGCTGGCAACAACGCCAATGATATAAAGAGACATCAAAGTCAGTTCACTGCCGCCAGAGCCCTCCCTTACAAATAGAAGATAAAAGATCACCACCCACTTATCCAGGTGTGCACCCCTGTAATAGCAAGGGTGCCACCAGAGGCCAATGGCAGAAACATTTAGGAAATGTTTTGTAGCGTTGCATGACCACAATACTACACTACCAGAACAAACAAGAGGGTCCAGAAATAACCCAAAAGTGGTCCAACAGGTGTAAAACCAAACATTTTTTTCAAACCAGCTTCCTAAAAGGTCACAGTAAAATTGTGGTAGAGACGCCCAACTAAATGCTCGTGGGCCACATGTTTCTGGGTAGGATACTTAATCAGAGCACAGAGGCAATAATCCAGGCAGAATGCCTAAACGTAGAAGAACCAAACAGGGGCTAACAGCAGCCTGGCTGAAGGTGCCTGGGCAGGAACTAACGTAAACGTAGCAAATTAGCCCAACCAATTTCGTAGGGCAATCCCAAGGTACTGGTCACACTCAACAAGGCAAATGGGAAGCTAATCAATAACACTGGCGCAATGTATCCTCGTGTCCCAAGATACTGCAATCTTATATACTGTCTCGTGTCCTGTATATACTTCCCTCCCTCATACTGCCATGTCTCCTGTATATACTGCCCTCATGAGCCTCATGTCTCCTGTATATGCGTCGTTTCTCATATACTGCCCTGCAGCCTGGGTCCCCATGATACTTCGCCATGTGTCCTGTGTATATACTGTCTTTGATATATATTTCGCCATGTAATATGAATTGCAGATTGGGCACACTAGGAACCTTTAGACCATAGAGAAGTAATCTGGAAAATGTAATCAGAATTAATATAAAAGCTTATTCAGAATTAAAAATTAATAAAAATATATAGACACAAAAATCGCACTTTGGAAGGAAGTGCAAAATAGCTAGAGTAGCCGCAGGTATGTGCAAATAAGCAATTAAACAGTATGCATTAGATATATAAATAAACAGTACTCCATTATTATAATTGACAGCCATGCTGGTTATGTTGCAAACCGAATGGACAGAAAGCTGAAATGGATAGTAAACTGATCATGGTGACTTGGAATTAATGTTGCCAAAGGTTTTGTGCAAATGAGTGTTCCACCAGGAGCCGGGAGATCTGAACGACTTCCTGATTAATAAAACAATAGACCTGATCCCAAGCCCCATACGGCCAGTCAATGGTCCAGAGAACTTATCAGCAGAAAGCGCTCAAGTCCGGCGAACGTCAATAGTATACGGCGCCCCGTTTACTACTTTATTAAATGATGGCTTCAGACCGGAGATCCACCAACCAGAGATAGTTAACCCTCCGTGTGGTCTCTTCGGCATAGTCTCCACTTTGTCTCAACATTTTGTAGCAGCGGACGTCCGTCAATGCCCCGCCATAACATCGCGTTATTTTTAGGCCGGGCGCCCGAGCGGTTTTCTGGCGGTTGGTAGGTATAGTTCTCTGGTTGTTTTGAGGAGGGGAATC
The DNA here is from genome assembly GCA_033119425.1 of Bufotes viridis. NCBI lineage: Eukaryota > Metazoa > Chordata > Amphibia > Anura > Bufonidae > Bufotes > Bufotes viridis. The sequence goes on along the minus strand of JAKVIS010002967.1, from coordinate 9,713 downwards.
TTCCGCGCGGTCTTTTAATCATAGGAAATACACCAAACGCTGCTTTCGGGGTTTTACATTTCACCCTTCCTCAACACTTCCTCAGTAGTGACGGACGCTCGCCACATACTATTGGGAGCAGGACGCCGTCTGACTTGAACGCTTTCATATTGAGTTAGGGATCCTCTGGATACATTATCGACGGGATAATCTGGGATCCAGGTCTATTAGTTTATTAATCCAGGATCGTTACAAGATCCTCTGACTCCTGGTGGAACACCTACTATGAAACTTCTGGCAACATTAATTCAAGTGCGTATAGATCAGTTGGCTATCCATTCAGCTTTTGTATCCATTCGTTGCAGCAACCAGCCATCAATTATATCTAATATACCGCCGATTACAGATCACGCATGTTTGTTTAATTAAGTTACTTGTACATACCTGCTGCCATCTAGCTATTTGAAACTCCAAAGTGGCATTAAATTATATATTTTACACTTAATTCTGAATAAACTTTATATTAATTCTGGTCATTTTCTTCAGATTACTTTCAGGTCCGGGTTCCTGAGTAAAGTCAGTCACAATCTATACATTTAGATCATTAGTGGGTGACCAGTCGAATTTGGTGCACCCTATCGATCTCACTTGTCCTTGTGCGACCTTTATTTTTATTATATACTGTTATAGCAAGTCCATATACTGCCCTGTATAATGCCCCAAGAGCACGCTGTCCTATATATACTGTCCTCTATATATTGCCCCTTGTCCTATACTGTCCTCTGAGGTCACCAGCAAAGTCCAGAGATATCTTGTTTCCAGATATCAGCCCCAAAGATGCACTCTGTATACCGCTTAAGGTGTCCCCTATATACTTGCCATGTGTCCCAAAGATACGCCTATTCATAGTACATCTAAAATGCAGTAAACATAAATGGCTGACTAAAACACCAGAGCAAACTGAAGATCCCAACAAGCTTTGCAAATGTCTTATAAACAATGTCAAGGCAACCATGGAGTTTCACCTGGGAGTGGCGGTAAACATGCCTCAGCAGAGCACCAGGGCCTGCTTCACAGCACCCAACCCTGAATGCAGGCAACTCAGCATAGACATCATCCAGAACACTTAGCCATAGTATCGCAGGGCCATCCCAAGAGCCAAGGTCATTGTCAGAGTCGCCACCAGGGTGCCGGCCCAGCGCCAACCAGAGTCTGAAGACTGATCATCCGCAGGGCATCACCAACAGAAGGCCTGAGCCCTGCCAACAAGAAGGTGGCTGGGTCCCAGCCCAGATGCCCAACCCAAGAGAGGCCACCAGTCTCCAATGCGGCAGCTGTCCAGACACCCATCTCCCGGCAAGGTCTCACTCAACTACCAACCAAATAACTAGAGATGCCTAACTGGGTATCTTGGGGTCTTCAGAATACAGTGCTGGAATGCCTGGGTCCAAAGGTAACCCAGATAGTCATCAACCAATTGCCAGAAACAGGGGGGCCAAGCTGGCCAGTAGTCCCTCATGGTCTGCCTCAAATGTAACAACGAGCAACCCGGGCAGTAATGAGAGCCCAGCAAAACAGAGGCCCCTGGGGGGGTCTGCAGCATGGGCCCAGCGTGCCAATGACTGCCGCCTGGAGATCAACCAGGGGCAAATGGAGCCTCTGGGAGGCAGAAGTGCAAACAGCTGTCAGCCAGTGGTAGATCAGGCTAATAAAAACATGGTGTTCAGCTGTAAAGGTCACCAAATGACTAGATGCTCAATGTTATCAAGCAATCTGTGCATGGTCTGAAGAATGTCCTACCAAGGAAAACCCCAATACACGGAATCACACTGCTGAACAAAGGGAACCCACCACACCAGAACTGGGCAGCGGACACAGCAAGCCTCAGAGCCAGACAGGAACCTGCCACCCAGGGAAGAGCCTGTCCAGGACTAAGAATCTGCACGGAGGCAGGCTGTATCAAACATGAGGCAGTACCTCACCATCAGATAGAACTCACATCGAGGTAACTTGTGCATCACTGGCTGTCATCAGAGGTGGGAACCTCAGACGCACAGCCAGTGCCCGTGCGGTCAAGGTACTTCAGCGCTACAATAGTACCTGGCCGCCACTGAACTGGCCCAACATCACTGGAGGGTAACTCCACACTGCACCCCGTGAGAGCCCGCCAAGGCCCCACGCCGCGGAGGTGGTCCCCTGTCCGCCAACAAACCCACACCAGAATACCCCACAACTGGAGGTAACTGCGCCCTAAATGGTAACCCACTGCATCCATAGACGCAGAGAGGGAACAAGCAACAGAGGGAATATCTACAACAGAGAAAATTGGGCACTGGAGGGAATTTCAAGGCACTGGGTCGCACTGAAACGTGCACAGGAAATTGAGCAGCTCACTGGCAATTCAACGTGAAAACAATGGGGCTGATACACTCAAAGCTACTGAGGTCTGAGTGAAGCCTCTCCCTCACTAGTAACAGAATATAAGTCAACACACTAAGAAAGGCTGAAATAGCTTGTCTGAGGTGAAGAGCCACCCAAAATGGCAGTATGGAGCACCAGATACCTCCACCCCAAATACCCTGGAGGTAAAACCCAGCTGAGTGCTGATCACTTAGCACTGACAATTTTTTCTAAAAGTGTTGTAGGGAAGAATGGTAGTAGTGTCCAGTCTCCGCCTCTTCCAAGATAAGACCATCAATGATGAAATATATTGGAATCTCACCAGTCAAGAGTTAAGAGGAGCTAAAAGAACAGGCCATACGTGCATAAAGAGTGGTCTTGGGCTGGTGAGGGTGGCCGGCTGATGCAGTGACAGAGCCACAAGACAGCACAGCCCCAAGATCCGCAAAGCCCCAGCAAAGAGCATACAGCTGATCGGCCTGAGATCTGCGCCACCAACATGATGGTAAGGGTAGAGTGAACATCTGAATACCAAAAGAGATCTGAAATAAAGGTGAGCGGGTAAACAAAATGTCATCAAGGTAGAATCCCCTCATAAAATATATTCAATCCCAAAAATACTGCAGAGAGTAAAGTGGACTGGGCAGTACACTCTGTGGTGAATGCCCACCTTCAGAGTTTCCATCGCCAAACAACACCACATTTCTTCATGAATGCCATCTGGCAAGAATCAAATAAGAATCCAGCACACAAAATCTGGTCCAAAAAAGTGAGCAAATCTCCCACCCAGCTGCGCCAAAAGAACTCAGGCCTTGAAACTATATCATAGTCATTTTGCCTGAAGAGTCTGCAGAACCGAGAAAGAATCCATCCATAAAATGAAGGTTGCTGTAAATACAGATTCTCCCACTTGAACAACTGAGCAAATCATGGTACAACGTGCAAGAGACTATGCTTTTAAGTAAGAAATGGGGTCAAAGCAACAGAAACAAACAAAAAGGTGGGGCCTCACAACTGGTATAGAGACATCACATGAACTCTGGCTAAACATTGAAGTTAGATCACAATGAGTTTAGCATGCTTGGCAAGAGGTGCCGGGTCTGCCACAACATAAGCTTAGAATATACTGTGAGCGCAGCCTGGTCGTTGGCATCCAAGGGGAGTTCTATGATTTGAGGAGATACGCAGGACCTGTACAGGATCCTCTCAGGGAGAAACCTAAACACACCACCTGTCCAGCAAGCGGAAATCTGTCAGAAGATAGCGCACAGTACCCAGAGTCCGGCCCACAACCCCAGACCGAAGCCACTCCTGCATCGTCCAGCGGAAGTACGCACCTGAGGGGCAGAGGACACTGTACAAGATGTCAGCTAAAGATAATCAGTAGAACCATCTTGGCAGCTCCAACCTCAACATCCAAGGACGAGTCCCAAAACTCGCAAGAGTAGCCAGACCGCCGACGCCAACGCGGCGATCCAGACCGCCGACGCCGCCACACCGGCTGACCCGCACCTCTTCCGCTCTGACACACACTGCAGTCGGCCAGATTGCCTAAGAACATGTCTGACAAGACGCCATTGATCACTTTCTCTTTCTGAGACAACGACATCCAAATGAAATTCAGAAATCGCGCGACGGTTTACGCAGCATCACATTGACCCTGCGGCACCGGCGCAGCCAGAACTCTTCAACAAGGCGCAGTGATGACGCAATAAGGATGTTTGACTCTCATCGCTCATGGTTCTTCGAGAAGCAAATACCGAACCGCCGGTCTTTCGTGGCTGAGGAAACTGATCAGAACGCATCCAAAGGTTCTTACCGAGAGCCATCATCAATTCAGCGCCCGCGCCAATAACTCGTTGATCTGATCGGACCCCGAGAGGCGTCCTGAACCTTTCTGCAGGAGGGGAAGTGAACCCAAGGCAGATGGCCAGTAAGGTTCGGGCTCCCATGGCATGGAGTTGGCTACAAAGAGCAGGACGCAGCACATCCCAAGCGCGTCAGTTGGAAAGGGTGAGCGGGCGAGGGCGGTCAGGAAGGCCCAAGTCAGGAAAGGGAAAACCGGCAAGATGGATCAGGTTCTGGAAGAAGAGTCCCGGTCAGTCAGACAAGAAAACCCTGGAAGATTGAGCAGCGTAGCACCTCAGTAAAGCTAACGGAGGCCAGCGGCCCACAAATCCTGCGCACCCACAAGTGGTTGTTACTGTGGCCCCCATGATAGCGTGTATCTAAACATGGGGGCCCCATCCACAACAAAACCTTCACCAGATTGCATTATAATGCGGCTATATAGGAGCGGCAGAGCGGAGTTTCACATTAACATATTGGCAAGAGTAGTTGTGCGGGGACAGTTCACAGCAGCATATTCAGGGCGCGCCATCCGTCCACATTACTCACGTGTCTCGCGCCCTGAGCATGCGTTTAACTCATCCCACAGCCGGCTGTTTGATCGGCCGTTGCGCGCAGTGAGGACCGCGGTTTACAGTCCCCAACGCGCCGTCAAAATCTGTCGCGGATTCCGCAGGTCGGATCCAGACCCATTCAACTTGAATGGGTCCGGTCCGGTCGCACCGCAAAAGTAATCCATGCACTGCTTCTTTGCTTCGCGCGGAGGCACAGGACCGAGCCCCGACGGTTCCACACCGAAGTGAGCGGGCCAGTGCGGCAGCAGCGCGCGCATAACCTCTAAGATCTGGATCACAGGGATGTATGATGCGAGCTCAGGACAGTTACACCCACGGTGTCGGACTGTGACACGCGCGCCAGTGGCATATGGACGCATAGCACTCTTCAGCATAGTCATAGTCATTGAACTAGCCGAAAATCAAACAACGCCTCGTACAATGTACCGCTTCTGTTATCAGTAAGACTTCAATAAATATCACTTTATGGAATGGCAACACGCGTATATAGCCGAGAGTCACTGCATGATGGGGCTGTAGTCTCGCTTCTCCGAGGCAGGTGAGACATGACTGGTTCACACGGTGGTCTCAATAAATTATGATATCATCAAAAGTACTTTATCTCAGTAATTCAGTTCAAAGATGACCTCATATGTTCTATAGATCCATCATACAGAGAGTGAGTTGCATACAGGATACGAGAGATCACTGTGTATAATGGATCTATAGAATATATGAGAGATCACTGTATAATGGATCTAGAATATATGAGAGATCACTGTGTATAATGGATCTATAGAATATATGAGAGATCACTGTGTATAATGGATCTATAGAATATAAGAGAGATCACTGTGTATAATGGATCTCATAGAATATATGAGAGATCACTCGTGTAATGGATCTATAGAATATATGAGAGATCACTGTGTATAATAGATCTATAGAATATATCGAGAGATCACTATGTATAATGAATCTATAGAATATATGAGAGATCACTGTGTATAATAGATCTATAGAATATATGAGAGATCACTATGTATAATGAATCCATAGAATATATGAGAGATCACTATGTATAATGGATCTATAGAATATATGAGAGATCACTGTGTATAATGGATCTATATAGAATATATGAGAGATCACTGTGTATAATGAATCTATAGAATATATGAGAGATCACTGTGTATAATGAATCTATTAGAATATATGAGAGATCACTCTGTGTATAATGGATCTATAGAATATATGAGAGATCACTTGTGTATAATGGATCTATAGAATATATGAGAGATCACTGTGTATAATGAATCTATAGAATATAATGAGAGATCACTGTGTATAATGAATCTATAGAATATATGAGAGATCACTGTGTATAATGATCTATAGAATATATGAGAGATCACTGTGTATAATGAATCTATAGAATATATGAGAGATCACTGTGTATAATGAATCTATAGAATATATGAGAGATCACTGTGTATAATGAATCTATAGAATATATGAGAGATCACTGTGTATAATGGATCTATAGAATATATGAGAGATCACTGTGTATAATGAATCTATAGAATATATGAGAGATCACTGTGTATAATGAATCTATAGAATATATGAGAGATCACTGTGTATAATGAATCTATAGAATATATGAGAGATCACTGTGTATAATGAATCTATAGAATATATGAGAGATCACTGTGTATAATGAATCTATAGAATATATGAGAGATCACTGTGTATAATGGATCTATAGAATATAGAGAGATCACTGTGTATAATGAATCTATAGAATATATGAGAGATCACTGTGTATAATGAATCTATAGAATATATGAGAGATCACTGTGTATAATGGATCTATAGAATATATGAGAGATCACTGTGTATAATGAATCTATAGAATACTATGAGAGATCACTGTGCTATAATGAATCTATAGAATATATGAGAGATCACTGTGTATAATGAATCTATAGAATATATGAGAGATCACTCTGTATAATGAATCTATAGAATATATGAGAGATCACTGTGTATAATGGATCTATAGAATATATGAGAGATCACTGTGTATAATGAATCTATAGAATATATGAGAGATCACTGTGTATAATGAATCTATAGAATATATGAGAGATCACTGCGTATAATGAATCTATAGAATATATGAGAGATCACGTGTATAATGAATCTATAGAATATATGAGAGATCACTGTGTATAATGAATCTATAGAATATATGAGAGATCACTGTGTATAATGAATCTATAGAATATATGAGAGATCACTGTGTATAATGAATCTATAGAATATATGAGAGATCACTGTGTATAATGAATCTATAGAATATATGAGAGATCACTGTGTATAATGAATCTATAGAATATATGAGAGATCACTGTGTATAATGAATCTATAGAATATATGAGAGATCACTGTGTATAATGGATCTATAGAATATATGAGAGATCACTGTGTATAATGAATCTATAGAATATATGAGAGATCACTGTGTATAATGAATCTATAGAATATATGAGAGATCACTGTGTATAATGGATCTATAGAATATATGAGAGATCACTGTGTATAATGAATCTATAGAATATATGAGAGATCACTGTGTATAATGAATCTATAGAATATATGAGATCACTGTGTATAATGAATCTATAGAATATAGAGAGATCACTGTGTATGAATGATCTATAGAATATATGAGAGATCACTGTGTATAATGAATCTATAGAATATATGAGAGATCACTGTATAATGAATCTATAGAATATATGAGAGATCACTATGTATAATGAATCTATAGAATATATGAGAGATCACTGTGTATAATGAATCTATAGAATATATAGAGAGATCACTGTATAATGAATCTATAGAATATAATGAGAGATCACTGTGTATAATGAATCTATAGAATATATGAGAGATCACTGTATAATGAATCTATAGAATATATGAGAGATCACCTGTGTATAATGGATCTATAGAATATATGAGAGATCACTGTGTATAATGAATCTATAGAATATATGAGATCACTGTGTATAATGAATCTATAGAATATATGAGAGATCACTGTGTATAATGAATCTATAGAATATATGAGAGATCACTGTGTATAATGGATCTATAGAATATGATGAGAGATCACTGTGTATAATGAATCTATAGAATATATGAGAGATCACTGTGTATAATGAATCTATAGAATATATAGAGAGATCACTGTGTATAATGAATCTATAGAATATATGAGAGATCACTATGTATAATGAATCTATAGAATATATGAGAGATCACTGCTGTATAATGGATCTATAGAATATATGAGAGATCACTGTGTATAATGAATCTATAGAATATGAGAGATCACTGTGTATAATGGATCTATAGAATATATGAGGAGATCACTGTGTATAATGATCTATAGAATATAGAGAGATCACTGTGTATAATGAATCTATAGAATATATGAGAGATCACTGTGTATAATGATCTATAGAATATATGAGAGATCACTGTAGTGTATAATGAATCTATAGAATATATGAGAGATCACTGTGTATAATAGATCATAGAATATATGAGATCATCTGTGTATAATGATCTATAGAATATATGAGAGATCACTGTATAATGAATCTATAGAATATATGAGAGATCACTGTGTATAATGAATCTATAGAATATATGAGAGATCACTGTGTATAATAGATCTATAGAATATATAGAGAGATCACTGTGTATAACTAGATCTATAGAATATATGAGAGATCACTGTGTATAATGGACTTATAGACTATAGGAAAACCGCACCTGGGATTTTACTTTCCTTGAGTCCGAAGGCAGCACATCATGGGTTAAGGCTTGTCTCATCTCGCTTCCTAGGACCGCCCACCCAGACAAATAGTTACCTAAATAAATGAGATTGGTACAACAGAAACACGCCTCCTACCACCAACATGTGTATTTGTAAAAATAGATCTAGACAAAAGAGGCATACAAATAATAAATGTTAATCAGGAGGGTAGATAAAGCTGCCTTTCGACTCAAGGAAAGCTAAAATCCCAGGCACGGGATTTTCCTTTCCCTCTTCTCGTCCTCGGCAGCACATCATGGATTTTTCTAGATCCCAAGGGGAGGGCATTTTAATATAGTCCTGTAATTTGTACCCCAGTGTCAAACCTGGAAACTCTCTAGCATTGGTAACTGTTCATGGAGGTCGACAGATATGAACAGAAGCCAGGTATTACAGATATCCCTCTAGATCCTTGTGCTCGCTCTGTCCCTGAGAGCCACACTACTGATCTATGCTGCTGGAGATCTTGTAGGGCTTTAAATGACTAGAACCAGAGAGGCTTTCACTCCGCTGAAATAGGAGTTCACAATCAAGCTATATGGCTCAGCTATCACCTAGCCTCAACCTTTCATGGCCCAGAAAATAAAAAGCCTGTCTTGAAACCCTAGTTTCGGCTTTTAGATGCAGATTTAGAAAGTCTCTTTCCTGCGTCTAAGGTACAGTATGAGAGAGATGTCTAGCAACAGACTACGTAAGAAAACGACCTCTGTTTTACATTGAAAGATGATGTAATTGGAGGCAGCGGATGGTTTGAAAACCTCCTATGAAGGGAATATTAGCTATGCTGTAGTGAATTCAGCCCACATTCTAAGTGAGACAGAATCCTGACCTGTACAACAGTTTGGGGGTCTAACAGGAGCTTTCCAATCTTCACCTCTGATAAAAGCAGAGAGTAGAAGAGATGGAACCTTTCAGGCCCAAAGGAGATCATAGTATAGCCTTGCAGCTAGTCTCTATATCAGTCTTTCTGTAGAATACTGTCTTCATTTGGTTCACATGGCTTCGGAATCTGTCACACAACGTGATTTTGGTCCCAATCC